>NW_024121277.1:142093-179755 GCF_016745375.1 Pimephales promelas | reverse complement strand
CCCAGCGGTCTGGTTCTTTAAGCTTTTGTATGTAACTTCTGCTAACTCAAGATCAACAAAGTGTTCTTATCTTTTATCTCTTTACAACCATGAAGCGTAACCTCCCTAGCTGTTCTTAGCGATCACTCAAGGACATGTCTGTTTGAGGTTGTCGAGCATTGGTGGTTCAGTGGTAGAATTCTCGCCTGCCACGCGGGAGACCCGGGTCCGATTCCCGGCCAATGCAGAAAGTTAGTTCAGAAGTCCCAGCGGTCTGGTTCTTTAAAGCTTTTGTATGTAACTTCTGCTAACTCAAGATCAACAAGTGTTCCTTATCTTTTATCTCTTATGCAACCCATGAAGCGTAACCTCACTAGCTGTTCTTAGCGATCACTCAAGGACGTGTCTGTTTGAGGTTGTCGAGCATTGGTGGTTCAGTGGTAGAATTCTCGCCTGCCACGCGGGAGACCCGGGTCCGATTCCCGGCCAATGCAGAAAGTTAGTTCAGAAGTCCCAGCGGTCTGGTTCTTTAAAGCTTTTGTATGTAACTTCTGCTAACTCAAGATCAACAAGTGTTCCTTATCTTTTATCTCTTATGCAACCCATGAAGCGTAACCTCACTAGCTGTTCTTAGCGATCACTCAAGGACATGTCTGTTTGAGGTAGTCGAGCATTGGTGGTTCAGTGGTAGAATTCTCGCCTGCCACGCGGGAGACCCGGGTCCGATTCCCGGCCAATGCAAAAAGATAATTTTGAAGTCCCAGCGGTCTGGTTTTTTAAAGCTTTTGTATGGAACTTCTGCCAACTCAAGATCAACAAGTGTTCCTTATCTTTATCTCTTATGCAACCCATGAAGCGTAACCTCACTAGCTGTTCTTAGCGATCACTCAAGGACATGTCTGTTTGAGGTTGTCGAGCATTGGTGGTTCAGTGGTAGAATTCTCGCCTGCCACGCGGGAGACCCGGGTCCGATTCCCGGCCAATGCAGAAAGTTAGTTCAGAAGTCCCAGCGGTCTGGTTCTTTAAAGCTTTTGTATGTAACTTCTGCTAACTCAAGATCAACAAGTGTTCCTTATCTTTTATCTCTTATGCAACCCATGAAGCGTAACCTCACTAGCTGTTCTTAGCGATCACTCAAGGACATGTCTGTTTGAGGTTGTCGAGCATTGGTGGTTCAGTGGTAGAATTCTCGCCTGCCACGCGGGAGACCCGGGTCCGATTCCGGCCAATGCAGAAAGTTAGTTCAGAAGTCCAGCGGTCTGGTTCTTTAAAGCTTTTGTATGTAACTTCTGCTAACTCAAGATCAACAAGTGTTCCTTATCTTTTATCTCTTATGCAACCCATGAAGCGTAACCTCACTAGCTGTTCTTAGCGATCACTCAAGGACATGTCTGTTTGAGGTTGTCGAGCATTGGTGGTTCAGTGGTAGAATTCTCGCCTGCCACGCGGGAGACCCGGGTCCGATTCCCGGCCAATGCAGAAAGTTAGTTCAGAAGTCCCAGCGGTCTGGTTCTTTAAAGCTTTTGTATGTAACTTCTGCTAACTCAAGATCAACAAGTGTTCCTTATCTTTTCTCTTATGCAACCCATAAAGCGTAACCTCACTAGCTGTTCTTAGCGATCACTCAAGGACATGTCTGTTTGAGGTAGTCGAGCATTGGTGGTTCAGTGGTAGAATTCTCGCCTGCCACGCGGGAGACCCGGGTCCGATTCCCGGCCAATGCAAAAAGATAATTTTGAAGTCCCAGCGGTCTGGTTCTTTAAAGCTTTTGTATGTAACTTCTGCTAACTCAAGATCAACAAGTGTTCCTTATCTTTTATCTCTTATGCAACCCATGAAGCGTAACCTCACTAGCTGTTCTTAGCGATCACTCAAGGACATGTCTGTTTGAGGTTGTCGAGCATTGGTGGTTCAGTGGTAGAATTCTCGCCTGCCACGCGGGAGACCCGGGTCCGATTCCCGGCCAATGCAGAAAGTTAGTTCAGAAGTCCCAGCGGTCTGGTTCTTTAAAGCTTTTGTATGTAACTTCTGCTAACTCAAGATCAACAAGTGTTCCTTATCTTTTATCTCTTATGCAACCCATGAAGCGTAACCTCACTAGCTGTTCTTAGCGATCACTCAAGGACGTGTCTGTTTGAGGTTGTCGAGCATTGGTGGTTCAGTGGTAGAATTCTCGCCTGCCACGCGGGAGACCCGGGTCCGATTCCCGGCCAATGCAGAAAGTTAGTTCAGAAGTCCCAGCGGTCTGGTTCTTTAAAGCTTTTGTATGTAACTTCTGCTAACTCAAGATCAACAAGTGTTCCTTATCTTTATCTCTTATGCAACCATAAAGCATAACCTCACTACCTGTTCTTAGCGATCACTCAAGGACATGTCTGTTTGAGGTTGTCGAGCATTGGTGGTTCAGTGGTAGAATTCTCGCCTGCCACGCGGGAGACCCGGGTCCGATTCCCGGCCAATGCAAAAGATAATTTTGAAGTCCCAGCGGTCTGGTTCTTTAAAGCTTTTGTATGTAACTTCTGCTAACTCAAGATCAACAAGTGTTCCTTATCTTTTATCTCTTATGCAACCCATGAAGCGTAACCTCACTAGCTGTTCTTAGCGATCACTCAAGGACATGTCTGTTTGAGGTTGTCGAGCATTGGTGGTTCAGTGGTAGAATTCTCGCCTGCCACGCGGGAGACCCGGGTCCGATTCCCGGCCAATGCAGAAAGTTAGTTCAGAAGTCCCAGCGGTCTGGTTCTTTAAAGCTTTTGTATGTAACTTCTGCTAACTCAAGATCAACAAGTGTTCCTTATCTTTTATCTCTTATGCAACCCATGAAGCGTAACCTCACTAGCTGTTCTTAGCGATCACTCAAGGACATGTCTGTTTGAGGTTGTCGAGCATTGGTGGTTCAGTGGTAGAATTCTCGCCTGCCACGCGGGAGACCCGGGTCCGATTCCCGGCCAATGCAGAAAGTTAGTTCAGAAGTCCCAGCGGTCTGGTTCTTTAAAGCTTTTGTATGTAACTTCTGCTAACTCAAGATCAACAAGTGTTCCTTATCTTCCATCTCTTATGCAACCAATAAGCATAACCTCCCTACTGTTCTTAGCGATCACTCAAGGACATGTCTGTTTGAGGTAGTCGAGCATTGGTGGTTCAGTGGTAGAATTCTCGCCTGCCACGCGGGAGACCCGGGTCCGATTCCCGGCCAATGCAAAAAGATAATTTTGAAGTCCCAGCGGTCTGGTTCTTTAAAGCTTTTGTATGTAACTTCTGCTAACTCAAGATCAACAAGTGTTCCTTATCTTTTATCTCTTATGCAACCCATGAAGCGTAACCTCACTAGCTGTTCTTAGCGATCACTCAAGGACATGTCTGTTTGAGGTTGTCGAGCATTGGTGGTTCAGTGGTAGAATTCTCGCCTGCCACGCGGGAGACCCGGGTCCGATTCCCGGCCAATGCAGAAAGTTAGTTCAGAAGTCCCAGCGGTCTGGTTCTTTAAAGCTTTTGTATGTAACTTCTGCTAACTCAAGATCAACAAGTGTTCCTTATCTTTTATCTCTTATGCAACCCATGAAGCGTAACCTCACTAGCTGTTCTTAGCGATCACTCAAGGACATGTCTGTTTGAGGTTGTCGAGCATTGGTGGTTCAGTGGTAGAATTCTCGCCTGCCACGCGGGAGACCCGGGTCCGATTCCCGGCCAATGCAGAAAGTTAGTTCAGAAGTCCCAGCGGTCTGGTTCTTTAAAGCTTTTGTATGTAACTTCTGCTAACTCAAGATCAACAAGTGTTCCTTATCTTTTATCTCTTATGCAACCCATGAAGCGTAACCTCACTAGCTGTTCTTAGCGATCACTCAAGGACATGTCTGTTTGAGGTTGTCGAGCATTGGTGGTTCAGTGGTAGAATTCTCGCCTGCCACGCGGGAGACCCGGGTCCGATTCCCGGCCAATGCAGAAAGTTAGTTCAGAAGTCCCAGCGGTCTGGTTTTTAAAGCTTTTGTATGTAACTTCTGCTAACTCAAGATCAACAAGTGTTCCTTATCTTCCATCTCTTATGCAACCAATAAAGCATAACCTCCTACCTGTTCTTAGCGATCACTCAAGGACATGTCTGTTTGAGGTAGTCGAGCATTGGTGGTTCAGTGGTAGAATTCTCGCCTGCCACGCGGGAGACCCGGGTCCGATTCCCGGCCAATGCAAAAGATAATTTTGAAGTCCCAGCGGTCTGGTTTTTTAAAGCTTTTGTATGTAACTTCTGCTAACTCAAGATCAACAAGTGTTCCTTATCTTTTATCTCTTATGCAACCCATGAAGCGTAACCTCACTAGCTGTTCTTAGCGATCACTCAAGGACATGTCTGTTTGAGGTTGTCGAGCATTGGTGGTTCAGTGGTAGAATTCTCGCCTGCCACGCGGGAGACCCGGGTCCGATTCCCGGCCAATGCAGAAAGTTAGTTCAGAAGTCCCAGCGGTCTGGTTCTTTAAAGCTTTTGTATGTAACTTCTGCTAACTCAAGATCAACAAGTGTTCCTTATCTTTTATCTCTTATGCAACCCATGAAGCGTAACCTCACTAGCTGTTCTTAGCGATCACTCAAGGACGTGTCTGTTTGAGGTTGTCGAGCATTGGTGGTTCAGTGGTAGAATTCTCGCCTCCACGCGGGAGACCCGGGTCCGATTCCCGGCCAATGCAGAAAGTTAGTTCAGAAGTCCCAGCGGTCTGGTTCTTTAAAGCTTTTGTATGTAACTTCTGCTAACTCAAGATCAACAAGTGTTCCTTATCTTCCATCTCTTATGCAACCAATAAAGCATAACCTCCCTACTGTTCTTAGCGATCACTCAAGGACATGTCTGTTTGAGGTAGTCGAGCATTGGTGGTTCAGTGGTAGAATTCTCGCCTGCCACGCGGGAGACCCGGGTCCGATTCCCGGCCAATGCAGAAAGTTAGTTTGAAGTCCCAGCGGTCTGGTTCTTTAAAGCTTTTGTATGTAACTTCTGCTAACTCAAGATCAACAAGTGTTCCTTATCTTTTATCTCTTATGCAACCCATGAAGCGTAACCTCACTAGCTGTTCTTAGCGATCACTCAAGGACATGTCTGTTTGAGGTTGTCGAGCATTGGTGGTTCAGTGGTAGAATTCTCGCCTGCCACGCGGGAGACCCGGGTCCGATTCCCGGCCAATGCAGAAAGTTAGTTCAGAAGTCCCAGCGGTCTGGTTCTTTAAAGCTTTTGTATGTAACTTCTGCTAACTCAAGATCAACAAGTGTTCCTTATCTTCCATCTCTTATGCAACCAATAAAGCATAACCTCCCTACCTGTTCTTAGCGATCACTCAAGGACATGTCTGTTTGAGGTAGTCGAGCATTGGTGGTTCAGTGGTAGAATTCTCGCCTGCCACGCGGGAGACCCGGGTCCGATTCCCGGCCAATGCAAAAAGATAATTTTGAAGTCCCAGCGGTCTGGTTCTTTAAAGCTTTTGTATGGAACTTCTGCCAACTCAAGATCAACAAGTGTTCCTTATCTTTTATCTCTTATGCAACCCATGAAGCGTAACCTCACTAGCTGTTCTTAGCGATCACTCAAGGACATGTCTGTTTGAGGTTGTCGAGCATTGGTGGTTCAGTGGTAGAATTCTCGCCTGCCACGCGGGAGACCCGGGTCCGATTCCCGGCCAATGCAGAAAGTTAGTTCAGAAGTCCCAGCGGTCTGGTTCTTTAAAGCTTTTGTATGTAACTTCTGCTAACTCAAGATCAACAAGTGTTCCTTATCTTTTATCTCTTATGCAACCCATGAAGCGTAACCTCACTAGCTGTTCTTAGCGATCACTCAAGGACGTGTCTGTTTGAGGTTGTCGAGCATTGGTGGTTCAGTGGTAGAATTCTCGCCTCCCACGCGGGAGACCCGGGTCCGATTCCCGGCCAATGCAGAAAGTTAGTTCAGAAGTCCCAGCGGTCTGGTTCTTTAAAGCTTTTGTATGTAACTTCTGCTAACTCAAGATCAACAAGTGGTCCTTATCTTCCATCTCTTATGCAACCAATAAAGCATAACCTCCCTACCTGTTCTTAGCGATCACTCAAGGACATGTCTGTTTGAGGTAGTCGAGCATTGGTGGTTCAGTGGTAGAATTCTCGCCTGCCACGCGGGAGACCCGGGTCCGATTCCCGGCCAATGCAAAAGATAATTTTGAAGTCCCAGCGGTCTGGTTCTTTAAAGCTTTTGTATGGAACTTCTGCTAACTCAAGATCAACAAGTGTTCCTTATCTTTTATCTCTTATGCAACCCATGAAGCGTAACCTCACTAGCTGTTCTTAGCGATCACTCAAGGACATGTCTGTTTGAGGTTGTCGAGCATTGGTGGTTCAGTGGTAGAATTCTCGCCTGCCACGCGGGAGACCCGGGTCCGATTCCCGGCCAATGCAGAAAGTTAGTTCAGAAGTCCCAGCGGTCTGGTTCTTTAAAGCTTTTGTATGTAACTTCTGCTAACTCAAGATCAACAAGTGTTCCTTATCTTTTATCTCTTATGCAACCCATGAAGCGTAACCTCACTAGCTGTTCTTAGCGATCACTCAAGGACGTGTCTGTTTGAGGTTGTCGAGCATTGGTGGTTCAGTGGTAGAATTCTCGCCTCCCACGCGGGAGACCCGGGTCCGATTCCCGGCCAATGCAGAAAGTTAGTTCAGAAGTCCCAGCGGTCTGGTTCTTTAAAGCTTTTGTATGTAACTTCTGCTAACTCAAGATCAACAAGTGGTCCTTATCTTCCATCTCTTATGCAACCAATAAAGCATAACCTCCCTACCTGTTCTTAGCGATCACTCAAGGACATGTCTGTTTGAGGTAGTCGAGCATTGGTGGTTCAGTGGTAGAATTCTCGCCTGCCACGCGGGAGACCCGGGTCCGATTCCCGGCCAATGCAAAAAGATAATTTTGAAGTCCCAGCGGTCTGGTTTTTTAAAGCTTTTGTATGGAACTTCTGCTAACTCAAGATCAACAAGTGTTCCTTATCTTTTATCTCTTATGCAACCCATGAAGCGTAACCTCACTAGCTGTTCTTAGCGATCACTCAAGGACATGTCTGTTTGAGGTTGTCGAGCATTGGTGGTTCAGTGGTAGAATTCTCGCCTGCCACGCGGGAGACCCGGGTCCGATTCCCGGCCAATGCAGAAAGTTAGTTCAGAAGTCCCAGCGGTCTGGTTCTTTAAAGCTTTTGTATGTAACTTCTGCTAACTCAAGATCAACAAGTGTTCCTTATCTTTTATCTCTTATGCAACCCATGAAGCGTAACCTCACTAGCTGTTCTTAGCGATCACTCAAGGACATGTCTGTTTGAGGTTGTCGAGCATTGGTGGTTCAGTGGTAGAATTCTCGCCTGCCACGCGGGAGACCCGGGTCCGATTCCCGGCCAATGCAGAAAGTTAGTTCAGAAGTCCCAGCGGTCTGGTTCTTTAAAGCTTTTGTATGTAACTTCTGCTAACTCAAGATCAACAAGTGTTCCTTATCTTTTATCTCTTATGCAACCCATGAAGCGTAACCTCACTAGCTGTTCTTAGCGATCACTCAAGGACGTGTCTGTTTGAGGTTGTCGAGCATTGGTGGTTCAGTGGTAGAATTCTCGCCTCCCACGCGGGAGACCCGGGTCCGATTCCCGGCCAATGCAGAAAGTTAGTTCAGAAGTCCCAGCGGTCTGGTTCTTTAAAGCTTTTGTATGTAACTTCTGCTAACTCAAGATCAACAAGTGGTCCTTATCTTCCATCTCTTATGCAACCAATAAAGCATAACCTCCCTACCTGTTCTTAGCGATCACTCAAGGACATGTCTGTTTGAGGTAGTCGAGCATTGGTGGTTCAGTGGTAGAATTCTCGCCTGCCACGCGGGAGACCCGGGTCCGATTCCCGGCCAATGCAAAAAGATAATTTTGAAGTCCCAGCGGTCTGGTTTTTTAAAGCTTTTGTATGTAACTTCTGCCAACTCAAGATCAACAAGTGTTCCTTATCTTTTATCTCTTATGCAACCCATGAAGCGTAACCTCACTAGCTGTTCTTAGCGATCACTCAAGGACGTGTCTGTTTGAGGTTGTCGAGCATTGGTGGTTCAGTGGTAGAATTCTCGCCTGCCACGCGGGAGACCCGGGTCCGATTCCCGGCCAATGCAGAAAGTTAGTTCAGAAGTCCCAGCGGTCTGGTTCTTTAAAGCTTTTGTATGTAACTTCTGCTAACTCAAGATCAACAAGTGGTCCTTATCTTCCATCTCTTATGCAACCAATAAAGCATAACCTCCCTACCTGTTCTTAGCGATCACTCAAGGACATGTCTGTTTGAGGTAGTCGAGCATTGGTGGTTCAGTGGTAGAATTCTCGCCTGCCACGCGGGAGACCCGGGTCCGATTCCCGGCCAATGCAAAAAGATAATTTTGAAGTCCCAGCGGTCTGGTTCTTTAAAGCTTTTGTATGGAACTTCTGCTAACTCAAGATCAACAAGTGTTCCTTATCTTTTATCTCTTATGCAACCCATGAAGCATAACCTCCCTACCTGTTCTTAGCGATCACTCAAGGACATGTCTGTTTGAGGTTGTCGAGCATTGGTGGTTCAGTGGTAGAATTCTCGCCTGCCACGCGGGAGACCCGGGTCCGATTCCCGGCCAATGCAGAAAGTTAGTTCAGAAGTCCCAGCGGTCTGGTTCTTTAAAGCTTTTGTATGTAACTTCTGCTAACTCAAGATCAACAAGTGTTCCTTATCTTCCATCTCTTATGCAACCCATGAAGCATAACCTCCCTACCTGTTCTTAGCGATCACTCAAGGACATGTCTGTTTGAGGTTGTCGAGCATTGGTGGTTCAGTGGTAGAATTCTCGCCTCCCACGCGGGAGACCCGGGTCCGATTCCCGGCCAATGCAGAAAGTTAGTTCAGAAGTCCCAGCGGTCTGGTTCTTTAAAGCTTTTGTATGTAACTTCTGCTAACTCAAGATCAACAAGTGGTCCTTATCTTCCATCTCTTATGCAACCAATAAAGCATAACCTCCCTACCTGTTCTTAGCGATCACTCAAGGACATGTCTGTTTGAGGTAGTCGAGCATTGGTGGTTCAGTGGTAGAATTCTCGCCTGCCACGCGGGAGACCCGGGTCCGATTCCCGGCCAATGCAAAAAGATAATTTTGAAGTCCCAGCGGTCTGGTTCTTTAAAGCTTTTGTATGGAACTTCTGCTAACTCAAGATCAACAAGTGTTCCTTATCTTTTATCTCTTATGCAACCCATGAAGCATAACCTCCCTACCTGTTCTTAGCGATCACTCAAGGACATGTCTGTTTGCGGTTGTCAAGCATTGGTGGTTCAGTGGTAGAATTCTCGCCTGCCACGCGGGAGACCCGGGTCCGATTCCCGGCCAATGCAGAAAGTTAGTTCAGAAGTCCCAGCGGTCTGGTTCTTTAAAGCTTTTGTATGTAACTTCTGCTAACTCAAGATCAACAAGTGTTCCTTATCTTCCATCTCTTATGCAACCCATGAAGCGTAACCTCACTAGCTGTTCTTAGCGATCACTCAAGGACGTGTCTGTTTGAGGTTGTCGAGCATTGGTGGTTCAGTGGTAGAATTCTCGCCTCCCACGCGGGAGACCCGGGTCCGATTCCCGGCCAATGCAGAAAGTTAGTTCAGAAGTCCCAGCGGTCTGGTTCTTTAAAGCTTTTGTATGTAACTTCTGCTAACTCAAGATCAACAAGTGGTCCTTATCTTCCATCTCTTATGCAACCAATAAAGCATAACCTCCCTACCTGTTCTTAGCGATCACTCAAGGACATGTCTGTTTGAGGTAGTTGAGCATTGGTGGTTCAGTGGTAGAATTCTCGCCTGCCACGCGGGAGACCCGGGTCCGATTCCCGGCCAATGCAAAAAGGTAATTTTGAAGTCCCAGCGGTCTGGTTCTTTAAAGCTTTTGTATGGAACTTCTGCTAACTCAAGATCAACAAGTGTTCCTTATCTTTTATCTCTTATGCAACCCATGAAGCATAACCTCCCTACCTGTTCTTAGCGATCACTCAAGGACATGTCTGTTTGCGGTTGTCGAGCATTGGTGGTTCAGTGGTAGAATTCTCGCCTGCCACGCGGGAGACCCGGGTCCGATTCCCGGCCAATGCAGAAAGTTAGTTCAGAAGTCCCAGCGGTCTGGTTCTTTAAAGCTTTTGTATGTAACTTCTGCTAACTCAAGATCAACAAGTGTTCCTTATCTTCCATCTCTTATGCAACCAATAAAGCATAACCTCCCTACCTGTTCTTAGCGATCACTCAAGGACATGTCTGTTTGAGGTAGACGAGCATTGGTGGTTCAGTGGTAGAATTCTCGACCTCCCACGCGGGAGACCCGGGTCTGATTCCCGGCCAATGCAGAAAGTTAGTTCAGAAGTCCCAGCGGTCTGGTTCTTTAAAGCTTTTGTATGGAACTTCTGCTAACTCAAGATCAACAAGTGTTCCTTATCTTTTATCTCTTATGCAACCCATGAAGCGTAACCTCACTAGCTGTTCTTAGCGATCACTCAAGGACGTGTCTGTTTGAGGTTGTCGAGCATTGGTGGTTCAGTGGTAGAATTCTCGCCTCCCACGCGGGAGACCCGGGTCCGATTCCCGGCCAATGCAGAAAGTTAGTTCAGAAGTCCCAGCGGTCTGGTTCTTTAAAGCTTTTGTATGGAACTTCTGCTAACTCAAGATCAACAAGTGTTCCTTATCTTTTATCTCTTATGCAACCCATGAAGCGTAACCTCACTAGCTGTTCTTAGCGATCACTCAAGGACGTGTCTGTTTGAGGTTGTCGAGCATTGGTGGTTCAGTGGTAGAATTCTCGCCTCCCACGCGGGAGACCCGGGTCCGATTCCCGGCCAATGCAGAAAGTTAGTTCAGAAGTCCCAGCGGTCTGGTTCTTTAAAGCTTTTGTATGTAACTTCTGCTAACTCAAGATCAACAAGTGGTCCTTATCTTCCATCTCTTATGCAACCAATAAAGCATAACCTCCCTACCTGTTCTTAGCGATCACTCAAGGACGTGTCTGTTTGAGGTAGTCGAGCATTGGTGGTTCAGTGGTAGAATTCTCGCCTGCCACGCGGGGGCCAGCCGCGGATAGTTGTAATACACTGACAGCCAATCAAATTGTAGCATTTCAACCCTGCTGTCCATGGTGCTGAAATTTTCCCTCCCTGTCCATGGGACTGAAATGCTGCACTAGTTATTACCCATTATTACCCATTTCAATAACACTTTATAATAACTACACGCTAATAATCATTAGTAAACAGTTAATTCATCATTCATAAAGCATTAATAGACCTTAGTAAGCAGTTTATGAAAAGAGCTCTAAATGCTTTCTTCTTGATTTAAAAGTGTATCTATAATTTGTTTAATAATAGTTTTTTCATCCTTTATTAATGAATAATTTATCATTTCTAAATGAAGAATTGCATTTTTTATAAACCAGTTATCTAAGAGTTGTCAATAGTTCATAAGATTACTTGGAACGTATACGTAAATGATAAATAAACTATTTAAATGTACATAAATAAATCTGATTATTCAGACCTATAGAGATTGTTAGTGTGTTAATAAGTGCTTTATTAACATCTATTTAAGCTGTAATTCAGGGTTAATTCGGGTTGTTATAAAGTGAACTCATCTAAAGTGAGGACTATTCATGCCTTCATTTATAAAGGAGATTTAAAGGCTGTTATATATGTCTGTTCTGTACAGACACAGCGAGTTGTGTTTGTTACATTTGACTGTTTCTAGATTGATGCGCCTTTAAATCTCCTTTATTAATGCTTTACAAGGCATGAATAGTCCTCATTTTAGGTGAGCTCACAAAATAGTTAACTGACCACAACTAAATGCTTTATAACTACCTGTATTTACTACATTTACTTACACTTTCTAAGTGATCTTATGAATCACTGACAACTCTTAAATAAATGGTTTGTAAATAATGCTATACTTCATTTAGAAATGATTAATTGATCATTAACAAAGTAAAGTAAATCATTTACTGTAAATGTAGAAAATACAATTATTAAACACATTATAGATATGCTTATAAATTAAGAAACAAATCATTTAGCTGCATTTATAAACTGCTTATTAATGTATATTAAAGCTTTATAAATGATGAATTGACTGCTTACTCATGCTTAACAAATGATTAATAGCATGCAGTTATTATAAAGTCTAAACAACAGACTGCTGTTATTATAAAGTAAAATTTCAAATGAAAGGCAGGTTAAAATGTACATCAGTTCTTCCTGAAATGTCTGTATTAGAGGAAGGCTCATATTATAGTATTACTATTACTATATTACTATTACTATAGTATTATTAATGTCTGATACTCTGTTAAATTTAGTACGATGGACAGTGGGCAAAAATGCTGCAATCTGATTGTCAGTAAATTACAAATAACCCATTTAACCTATAGTCAAGTGAGTTGACTAGTGTTTGAAGATTAAATCAAGTGAAACAAGTTCTTTACTTAAAATCAATGTTTTATTAAACTAAAACTCAGGGAAATTAGGGTACATTTTTTATATTTACATCTATTCAGAATATATTTGCATCTATACAGAAGCCTAGAAAACCTACAGAACATACAAATACACATCTAAAATAAATGGTTTACATGTAATAATTACATGTGAATTATTTTTTCCTTTCATCCACCCATCTCTGCCTCTCTGTCTCATAGTAAGAAGACTGCTGAAATTCATTCCAGTTCATCTCCTTGGCCATGCCTTTATCTCTGTATAGAGAATACACTTTAGATGGGCAGTAGATGTATTTCCCTGCCACACCAGGGAAGCCCGTATGGATGTGTGGGCTGTTCGGCCCCTGTTTCAGGTCCATGTGGCAGAATCTGCACCGGCGGCCTGTTTGCTGGGAGTCTGACCTTTTCCTCTTTTTCTCAGTCTTCTCCTCTACCCGTTTCTTGGTGGCCTCCAGCTCCCTCTGAAAGAATTCTGTCTGTGCAAATTCTCCAAAAGGCATTTTGGGGTTAGAGAGTCCCTCAGCAGCATAACTTTGATGCACCTTCTTTGAACAATAGAAGTAGCGCACAGGCCCTTGCTGGTGGAAAAAGTGGATAGAGGATCCATCAGTCTCATATCGAGACTTGGGCTGTCCACAAGCTAGACACTTCTTTGTCTGCCTTTTCTTTTGCTCTGGCTGCTGCTGTTGCTGTTGCTTTTGCCTCTCCAAGATGACCTCTACAATCTTCTCAATGGAGTCTTGTATCAGAGGTGTGGACAGGGCAGGTGCAGGTGGGTTCACAATAGCCGGCTCCATGGTGACCACAGGAACACTAGCCGTCTCACTCCCCTTTGTTAAAGAGTGCCACAGCTGCTGAGTCTCCAGAAGTTTTTCCTGGCTTGTGTTCAAAGAAGAGCTGGTGTTGAGGAGTTTTGCCAAGTGCTTCACATAGCGGGATATGTGCAGCTTGGTTGTGGGGTGCATCAAGCTATTGGGATCTGTGGCAGACTCATGGACCATTTGAGCATAGTCTCGATCCACAAGCTTCATAATGTCCTTTTCCCCATGGTACTTCTGCAGCAAGCTGTCGATAGCTTCTTTCATGGTTGGCGTCCAGCGTGTGTGGTCCAACACAAAAACCCGTCCACCCGTCTTTATGGGTTCTCGGCGAGGACCTCAGTGGGAGGGGCATGGCATGTGAGATTTCTGAAATACAATAAAGCAATAACAGTTCATCAGATGATCATGAAGTTACATTAAAAACATAATGCAAAACTTAATGTCTAAAAAGATTATTTTTACTTACCCATCGCCACTGGAGGTACCTGGTCGTCTTCTGACGTCATCTCCTGCTTTAGCAGTGCACCAGCAGAGAGCGAACGACCGATGGGTGGTGCCGGTCTAGGGGATGCTGTGCCGGAAATCAGTGTCCAGCTGGAGGCGGGTGCTGCATCTGGAGTCTGGGCTTGGGCAGGACCACTTGTCTGCACAGGCGGCAGAGGCACAAGAGCAGCTGGTTCGTCTCTCTTTTGGGTTCGGTGTTTGTCCCAATCCAAAGGAACTGGACGGCAGCCTGGCTCTGTGTACTCTAAGCCGAACCTCTCGCCGGTGTCTCTGTCAGAGAGATGAATTGCTGGGTACTTCTCCTGCCCAGTCACTCTCTTGGAGGCAAAATTTAACTCCGCAATTAGAGCTGGGTCAAACACATCAGGGAGGATGACACCTGGCTGCTTAAGGTCCACCAGCCGTTGGTAGTTCCACCGTGCCACCCCTGTCATGCCCTGTGCCTGGAACAATTCAGTGGAGACATGAGTCCCAGTGATCCACTGGGCCTGGTGGAAGTGGTACCCCTCCTGCTGTGACGTACCTCTGACCGGGATCCAGATTGGGACTTTGGCGCCTTCACCGGGTATGTGGTTTAGCTGAAGAGTTCCACCATACCGGTACATTATGCCCTCAGAGAGTTCAGGGTCACTGAGGCAACCGCGGAGAATGTGCACTCTCTGTATACGCCAAGTTTTCAGCATGGATGGCTTGAAGAGTGGGACACTGTTGGGGTCCATGGCCTGGTGCAGATGCTTAAGGACTTTCTCCACTCTGTCCAGCAGCTCTGTGGGTTGTGGTATTTTGGTCCTGCAGTGCTCCCGTATATGTTGTTTGGTTGGATTGGCTGGATGGATACCACAGAACCTATAGGCATCCTGGAGCCTCTTTAGATCCTCCTGATCCACCACAGAGAAGGCTGCAGAGAGGAGCTGGCAGAAAGTGCTGAACAGAGGGTGATGCTCAGAGGTGCACTCCCGTGAAAAACGCCTCAGGCAATGGAACAAGTCCAGCTTCACCACAATGTTTTGATTGAAATGTGACCGTGAGGCACAGGTGTTCTCCAGCGGTCCAGAGGTGGCCCAAGCAACAATGGAAGGGGTAGTCTTCCAGGCATCCCAGTGTAGATGTTCGCCTGGGATGCAGTCTGGGATCTTAAATGGAGCACAGCAATCCCTAAAAGCAAGTTACAAAAATGTAGATCAATTTAGATTTTTTTGGTGAATTAATGTTAATAAAGAACAAATCACTCACTGCTCTTGACTGAGTAATGTTTGTAGCTTCAAGAAGGATTAATAAATATTCGTTTTTATTAATTACAATTATTAAGAAAAAAAAGGTGTGATTAATTTGTTTGTTTTTTGACAGCACTAGTTATTAGGCATGTCATTGGCTATTTGAATGGTAGTGGTAAGAGAAAAGATGGATGTTCTCACCTGTCCATCCAGTGGAAGCCTGCCTTTTCCACTCCAGCATCGCTGTACCTCTTGGCCATTCCCTGGTACATCGGCTCCAAGGACTGAACCATCAGTTTCAGACTGAACCATCACCCAGGAAACAATGAGCCAGTTCTCATTCATGATGGCATAACTGGACATGACACCAGATGCCAGCGTTACTTTTCTTGCAACTTTCCTGGTGTGGTCTGACCTGAGGACATGCCCAAAAGTGCCCTGGAGGAGTTTGGTCATGGCTGGCTGTTGACGTCTGAACTCATCTAGTAGGCAGTCGGTTAGATAGAAGCTTGACACGGAGACTCCATTCCACCCATCTTGGTCGTCATAATGGCCAAAAGCACGTGGCATGTTCTCCTTCCTCAGAAACTGCCCAATGGTCCTCTGTCCATGTATGCCCGCCTCAGCACCCCTGACACTTTCTATGGCATGCAGGTATGCCAGGTGAGCACGCTCATACTTGAGGTGCATGAGCTCATTCACCTGGTTTGCCATATCAGTTGGTGACTTGCCAGTGCGCCTCAGCTCATCCATTACAGACTTGCAAATGGCCTTCTTGTAGGTCAGGAATGCGGGCAGAAGGTTGGTAAACCGCTTGGGCAGCTTCTCAAGCCATCGCGGATTGTCAGCAAACCAGTTCCTCCGACAGGCCTTGCAGCAGAGACGTGAGGACAAGATGTAATACTGGCCACTGGTACCAACAATCACTCGGGGCCTGCCCACACCTGCAGAGACCACCTGTGGATGAGGACATCCATGCAGACATGGCAGGGGGTAACTGTTCCTCAACCTGACCATGATGTGACTCTCAGGCTTCCAGATGAAAAATGGGTGGAGCTGGAAGAAGTTGGGAGATGGGAGCGCAGCCACCATATCGACAAGCTCAGGTTGTGGTGGAAGACGCCACAGTGAAATTGCGTTCCCTAGGTTACGCACTGGACGAGACCCAGGCCACAGCCCGAGATCCTGAAGCTCCATCCTAATCCATAGCTTCTGGTGTTGAGAACAGCTCCAGTTGCTCATGTCGTTCTCATGCCCAGGCAGGAGAACAGGAACAGGAATGGATGGCTGAGCTGAGGCAACTAGGATTTAAAAAGAAAAATGTTTAGGGCAAAATTTTTTTTTAACTGATTAACATTATTTATACCGTGGCTTATGTGGCTGCATCCATTAAAAAGTGATAGAGGACAACAAGTAAATGAGTTAAGCTGAAACTGATTGTTTACTGTTTTCGAAATAAATAAATAAATGCGCTGGCTATATCAGCTGTAACTATAGCAACAGACAGTCAAAAAATTGTCTACAATTTATTGTATCTAAACAAACGTCTTTATATTTTATAAGTTAGCTAAACTGAAGGGTTCTATGAGCTGAGCGGACTATAAATATCTCCGGTTGCTAAATAAACTGTCAGGTGTAACCAAGTTAATGTTTGTAAAAACTTTAGATTGCGATTGTAAAACCAATTAAAATATAAACTAATGTTTTAAAATGTGTTATTTGTCAAGTAACCATGGTGTAAGCTGGTTCATGCCCTCGAAGTGTCCATTGTCTAGGTATTAATGGACTTCGGCTGCTACGTGTCGGACGGTTCACGCCTCGCCGTCGTCCATTACAGTATTTCTGAGTTGCTAAAACACATTTTCTGAAAATTTCTCTCGCTTTCTCAAAACCTTAAACACAAATCACCAAACTTAAGCTACACTGTCAAAACCTTTGACTTGTCTTGCTATATCTAACAATTGCTTCAGAATTATGTTATCTTTACCCAAAACCAAACACTGTTTTCAGATATCACACACATCCAGCTAATGCATAAACACTACACAGCAGTCATTACACACTACAGAGATAAATGCAAAACACTGCACTCAAGGCAGAGTAGGGGGAAAAAATGATTTATTATAAAGTACTTGCACAATCCTGCACACAAATATAGTCACAAACAATATATGCCGCATATTGGTAGCAATGTTTCGGAATCATTCTGCCTCAGCATCATGCCTCTGGGCATGGTCAGGCCACAGGACCTCATCAACGTCACAGGCAATCCGGTCCCTTGCTAAACAACGGGGAAAGAATCCTTTAGCATGACGAATCCAACCTTGAATTGATTCCACTCCAATGTTGTCACATGCTGCATCCATTGACTGAAGGAGATTTTCCTGTGCATATGGATTTCTGTCATAGATCTTCCACCTCCATGCAGAAAAAAATTCTTCAATGGGATTAAGGAAGGGCGAGTATGGTGGGAGGCACACATTTATAAAACGTGGGTTATTTTCAAACCACTCACGTATTCTAGGACCACGGTGAAAGTTCACATTGTCCCAGATTACCACGTACATGGGATGCTCTGCCTGCTCATCACCTCTCTGTTCACGTCTCAGTAATGCTTCCTGTAGAGCATACAGAAACGTAATAAGATGGGCAGTGTTGTAAGGTCCCAAAGTCACATGGCGGTGAATGACCCCGTAGCTGCTGATGGTAACGTTGCCACCACGCTGCCCAGGCAACTCTACAATGGCTCGTTGACCAATAATGTTGCGGCCTCTTCTTCTCCTCTTGGCAAGATTGAAGCCAGCTTCATCCAAGAAGATGCACTCATGAGGCCTCTCCATGGAATCCAGTTGAAACATTCTCTATAGAAATGAAAATAAGTAAATTTTTGATATAACGTAAATGATATAGCATTCCAGGCTTCATGGCTCTGTATTCATGTGCTGCATTTCATTCAACAGTGAAGATGTACAGAAACTCAATAGTGCTGTATTATCTCTGAACATGATTACTTACTTGTACATATTGATATCGTAGCTCTTTTACCCTCTCAGAATTTCTCTCGAATGGTACGCGGTAGGCTTGTTTGAGACTTATCAGGTTGCGTTTCAGGACACGGTCAATTGTGGAGAGACTCACACTGTTGATTCCTTCAAAGTTCTCGTTGTCTTCCTCAACTCGCTGTTTTATTTCACGCAGACGAATGAGATTATTTTGAAGGACCATATTGACAATGATGGTCTCCTGCTGTTGTGAGAACATACCTCTCCTTCCACCGGCATGTGGCAGTCTTTCAATTCTAGCAAATAAAACCGCTTGTTAGAATTGTACAAACAGACCTAATGCAATGTCACCAAATATGTACAATACATTAAATATATACAGTATTTTACAGTAATACTATTAGTTGTACTGTAATACTGCTAGAAAAAGGTCAATTTGTGGTTACAGTAATTTACTGAGACGTTCCACAACTGCACATACTGTACTGTAAGTTTGAGGGACCATAAATGATAGTACACTTACCGGTTCTCTTCTCTGAATGTTCTGACAATGGAGGCCACAGAGAACCTGCTTATATTTGGTTGAACACGTAGTCCTGCCTCCCTCATACTCATTCCATGAACCAGAACATGGTGTATGATTGTTGCTCTAATTTCATTGGAAATGATGGCTCTTGTTCTTCCTCCTCCTCTTCCTCCTCCTCTATCTCTTCCTCCTCCTACTCCGTCTCTTCCTCCTCCTCCTCCTCCGTCTCTTCCTCCTCCTCCACCTCCACCACCGTCTCTTCTTCCTCCTCCTCCTCCACCACCGTCTCTTCTTCCTCCTCCTCCACCACCGTCTCTTCCTCCTCCTCCATCTCTTCCTCCTCCTCCTCCGTCTCTTCCTCCTCCTCCTCCTCCGTCTCTTCCTCCTCCTCCACCTCCACCACCGTCTCTTCTTCCTCCTCCTCCTCCACCACCGTCTCTTCCTCCTCCTCCTCCTCCATCTCTTCCTCCTCCTCTCCCTCTTCCTCCTCTCTCTCTTCCTCCTCCTCCTCCTCCGTTGTCTCTTCTGTCTATTCCTCCTTCTCCTCCTCTGTCTCTTCCTCCTCCTCTCCCTCTTCCTCCTCTCTCTCTTCCTCCTCTTTCTCTTCCTCCTCCTCCTCCGTTGTCTCTTCTGTCTATTCCTCCTCCTCCTCCTCCTCCTCCTCGTCGTCCACGTCCACTTCCACTTCCACTTTCTCTCATGCCCTCCATTGTGAAAATCACACATGCCATTTGGATTTGACATGGCTTTATATTCACATTACTGATTAGGTGCAACACATTAATGATTTGAAACAGGTGTGTTCAATTTTGAGTGATTGTGTGTTACCGATGACAACAGTGTGTTACTTGTGTTTCACTTTTGGGGCTGTGTTGTGCCATTCTGAGTTGAAGTGCACCACAATGCTACATGTGCTTTGAGAATGACAATGTGTTTACAGTTTTTCTGAAACAGTGATTCTGATTTGCTAGTTGTGTCTAACCACATGAGAAGTGTTTAAAGTTCTGCAAACTGTGTGATTCAATCAATAAAGTGGTTTGTACACTTGCAACTTTGGTTTTGCAAATGGATTTTAGTGTTTTAACAACTCAGAAATACTGTAATACCTGACAATGGACAACTCGTCGGGCATTAACCTTTACAGATTGGATCACAAGTTCACAAAATGGAAGGGTTGTCTACATGATGCTCTTTCTTACCCTCTTCACCACTGTCCTCAAAGGCAAGCGGCACTTGTGCGGTGCCAGCAGCACTTGTGCGGGGTCCTAAAAAGAAGTGCAGTTTTTATGTTTTGCATTTGTACAGGCTATTAGTATCATAATGTGATGAACAAATTTGGTAACACTTTACGGTAAGGGTACATGAATTATCATAAATTCATGTATAAATTATTGCATGAATTATCCATTCATTCATGCATTAATATCTCTTGAATCATCAGGAACTAACACAAGTTCAATATTTTTCATTCATGACTTCATGAATGAACAACACCTTAATTAAAACATTAACTAAGATACGCACATCATCATTAATAATCATTTATTACGCATGATCATGATGTTTTCTTTGTTCTTTGTCTAGATCAGTGACCTAGTCACCACTTTAGTTAAGGGGCCACACACATGATGAAGTCATTAATAGATTAATGCTTAGTTAATGATGCTGTATTGGACAGACACCTTGATAGACCAAAAGACCATAATAGACCAAATAATATACCATAGCTCATAGCACACAAATTCTGTTAAAGTGGTGACTAGGCCCTTTGAAACACTGATGAACAATGTGCTATTAATGGTGGTATAACTGTGAACAAAGAAAGCATCATGGTCATGTGTAATAAATCATAATTCATGATGATTTGCTCATCTTAGTTAATGTTTTACAGGTTTTTTTTCAGTCGCTAACAAGCATTTTTACAAACAGTTGTCACATTTTCAAAATTATAAACACAATTAGCACAGCATCAATCTTGTGTGGCCATACCATTCACACATTTCATGTTGTTTTCACACAATATGCAGTCAGTGAATACATTTCCACAATACTTACATTTTCTTAACAGACAAGCTATACCTCCCAAAAACATTATAGATAGATTTTGTTGTATAACAATACATTTAGTATGTCCTGATAATAAACAAAACAACTGAATAATTGACCCACAGCAGTGAGAGATCCAGTGAGAGATCCAGTGAGAGGTGCAGTGAGAGGTGCAATAAGAGATGCAGTGAGAGGTGCAGTGAGAGATCCAGTGAGAGATGAAGTGAGAGGAGCAGTGAGAGATCCAGTGAGAGGTGCAATAAGAGATGCAGTGAGAGATCCAGTGAGAGATGAAGTGAGAGGTGCAGTGAGAGGTGCAGTGAGAGATCCAGTGAGAGATGAAGTGAGAGGTGCAGTGAGAGATCCAGTGAGAGATCCAGTGAGAGGTGCAGTGAGAGGTGCAATAAGAGATGCAGTGAGAGGTGCAGTGAGAGATCCAGTGAGAGATGAAGTGAGAGGTGCAGTGAGAGATCCAGTGAGAGATCCAGTGAGAGATGAAGTGAGAGGTGCAGTGAGAGATCCAGTGAGAGATCCAGTGAGAGGTGCAGTGAGAGGTGCAATAAGAGATGCAGTGAGAGGTGCAGTGAGAGATCCAGTGAGAGATGAAGTGAGAGGTGCAATAAGAGATGCAGTGAGAGGTGCAGTGAGAGATCCAGTGAGAGATCCAGTGAGAGATGAAGTGAGAGGTGCAGTGAGAGGTGCAATAAGATATGCAGTGAGAGGTGCAGTGAGAGATGCAGTGAGAGATGAAGTGAGAGGTGCAGTGAGAGGTGCAGTGAGAGATGAAGTGAGAGATGAAGTGAGAGGTGCAGTGAGATAGGAGTGAATCTGTGTTAAGAGTTTAGAAAAAGAATCTGAAGTATGGGTAAGTGATTGTTAAAGATTGAAAAAAGTGTAATTAAGATGTTGTTCATTCATGAAGTCATGAATGAAAAACGTTCAACTCGTGTTAGTTCCTGATGATTCAAGAGATATTAATGCATGAATGAATGCATAATTCATGCATTAATTTATACATGAATTCATGATAATTCATGTACCCTTAACGTAAAGTGTTACCACAAATTTTGCTTATGTTTGTGTAAATGATACAGAGTTATATCTGCTATGCATTACGCAGATCTGTAATTGAGTATCATACCTACACTAAAATGGAAACAAACCTAGAGTTGACTCTTGGAGTTGCGTCTCTGCTGTTGTCTCCTTTACTAGGAACGTCAGCTCTGCTGGTAGGGGCACAGGTGTTTTTTTCTTCAGACCCGGAGAGGCTGGAGCTGCATGAACGTAAATATACCAATTATTGTTTATATGTAACCCAAATTAACTCAACAGTTGACTACATGAAACTGATAACAGTGTTTTACCATCAACTGGTGATGCTTGCAGTTGTATCAGTCATTTCAGAATGCACAATATATGCAAGTGTTGGTGTTAGTAAGAACTCAATGAACAAGCATGCATTCAAGTGTTAGTACCCAACGCTCCTTAATTTGTTTCTAATACATCATAAATGGAAAACAAAAAAATGCATATTTACCCTCCTTGTAGTTGGAATCAGTTCATCATGGTAGGATCAATTCATAGTCCGTAGGACAGTTATTATAACGACAGCATTCAACCATATTGTTAGAGGAACATGGCCGGAACATGGCCAGAACACAAACAGCATAACAAGTTAAGTGAAGGTTCAGTTTTGGAGGGCATTTCATCATGTAAAAGAATCGTACTCCAGCCCTGAAACCTTTTCTTTAAACACCTTTCTTTGCTCCTGGTGACACTCTGGGTGTGACAGCTGCTGCTACTGCTGCTGGCACAGCAACTGGTTACACACAAACAAAGAGAAATAAAAATGGAAGACAGCAGATACAAAATAGACCATAGGTCATCATAGATTCTGACATTTGGTCAGTGTAATATCAGAGTACTTACAGCTCTGCACTTGTAGTTTAGAAGGTGAGATGCCCAACATCGCCTTCTCTAGCTCTTCATCGTCATCCATCACTGTGGCAGAGACAAGAATTCGTTTTCCAAATTTAGGATGAATTATAAGCATTTTTCACATATGTACAGTATATTTTAACATGGATGAATACAGGAATATTTTTAAAGTCTATTACTTGTCATACATGAATAGTTATTTTAATCTAAAAAAAAATAAATAAACAAAAATGTTAATTAGGATAACCTACCCAGGGGTTTAGCTGGGGCCCTTGAGGCATGCTCAGCAGATGTTGAAGCAGTGGCAGATACCTGCCTCTTCCGCAGGTACTGCTGCAACTTGCACATGCGTGTCCCTGGGACGCAGCTCTTCCTCATGATGAAGTCCGCATAGCCATCAGCTCTGCCATCCCATATCTCTTTCCAAGTGCTCTTGGCCCGGGAACCAAAGCCAACCAGCTGGTCATCTTCTGATGAGGCTGCCGCAACACCCACTCCAGTGGCCTCATAGGTGAGAAGAGACTGGATCTCTCCAAAACTAAGAGCATATTTAACAAAAGACTGTAGGCTGTCCTTGCCATGCCCCTCAGACATACAGATGCCTAATGCCTCCTCCTTCTTGAGGTTCTTGATGAGATACATAGTGTACCCTACATCGTTCTCTAAAAGCCACCTGAAAGACTTCCCTTTATATTTCCCAAACTGGAGGATGTAGTCTCCCATCACCTCCATCCTGTCTGAGGAATCCCCTCCTCTCTGACGGACCACAGCCAGAGCATTCTGCCGCACAAGGTCTTCCCTCAGGGCCACAGACTTGTCTTGCTGAGTGGGGTCGTCCTTAATCCGCCTAGCTTCTTTAGAGGGCTCCTGGAGGAGAAATCCGAGTGGTCCCTTGCGGAACACAACACATTTTCTCCCTGGGAAGAACGTAATTTTCTTCTGCATCTTGAAAGAATAAAATAATTTTAAATTTAATTTACACATTTCTCAATACTTAGGTCACTTTTGCAAAACTCTTCACACAGTGAGCACAACAGAAATCTATGTAACTGTGGATCATTTAAAATTACAGTTTTTCTCAATCGATTTGGTACATTTCTCCAAACTCAGGTCACTGCTCTCAAAACATTTAACACAGTGATCTGTACACTTCGTAATGGTCCTAAACAGATAGTAAATTCTCCTTCATTTCATACAAATTACAAATCAAAAGCATAATTTTCTCAAAACACTGTGCACAAAATTCCCTAATGATTTCACAGCAGTTCATACACCCAACCGAATCTTTAATATATCAGGAAAAACTTTTGCAACTTTTTCATTGGTCTTCACAAAGATCACAAACATTTTTGTATCATTTTCAAAACTCAACAAACAAAACTCTATGAATTGTAAAATAGTCAGTTGCACACCTTATGTCCTCAAAAACTGTGCAGAGCTGTGGCCCTCCAGGAATTGAGTTTGAGATCTCTCAGTGACCAAACACTGAATGATGGTGAAGGGGAAACGCAATGTAAACAAGAGTTTCTGTCGCCCGTGCCATTCATCAGTCCCACAGAGAGGCTTGTAAACACGTGCCGAGGACAGTCTCGGCGTTTAACACTCAAGTGTGTCTTTAATCGAAGCAAACAGGCCCAGTTCGGATTGGCAGTTTATAAAAAATCTGGTCTAAAGGAGAGCACAATGCCGAAACCGTCAAAAATAGAGAACAAGCAGGTAGATTTGGCAATGGAGGAGGAGTACGTTAGCCTAAGTAGAGTCATTGGGCTAATGGATCAACAAAAGGATATGTTCAAGGAACTACTTCAGCAGCAACAGGAGATTTTCAAAGGATTTATAAAAATGACGATGGAAGCTACAAACACCCGTATGGATGCAATGTTAAGGGACATTCAAGATCTCAAAACAAGCTTACAGTTCACGCAAGGTGAGGTGGACAATCTCAAGGAAGAGAATGCAAAACTAACTGAACGCAACAATACATTACAATCTGACGTTTATAAAGTTTGCGACAGTATGCTCATCATCAACGATAAAATGGAGTACCTGGAAGGGCAGAGCCGCAGAAACAACTTGGTCTTTGAGGGAGTAAAGGAATTGCCGGGGGAGACTTGGGCCGACGCGGAGGATATAGTGAAACAACTGTTGACGGAGAAGCTCCAGCTGCAGCACACGGTGGAGGTGGAAAGGGCCCACCGCGTGGGGAAACCGGACGGCGGAAGGGACCGCCCGAGACCCATTATCGTCAAGCTTCTGCGTTGGAAGGATCGAGAAACTATTTTGCTGCGCGCAAAACGCCTCAAAGGATCAAAAATTTTCATAAACGAGGATTATACGGACTTGGTTAAAAAGAAGCGTAAAGAGTTGATGCCAGAGTTGAAAGCCGCAAGAGAGAGGGGCGATATTGCTTTCCTGCGTTACGACAAACTAATAGTTCATCGGCGCACCAGCACACCAAACCAAGTTTAAAATTTCAGGATAATCGGCATATTTCTGGTATGTTAAAAACAATTTTTTACTCATGGCCTCCTACAAGACTTCTAAAGCAATTTCTGATTTTGAACTCTCATTAAGGAAAAATACTAAATTAAATGGTCTGGACATTGCATATTCACAATACGATTTACAGTGTACAGAGATTGACATTGATCCTGAAAATAACTTCTTTACGAGATCTGTTAATGACTGTCAATATTATACAGAGGATGATTACAATTGTACATTTAAGGATGTCAATACCTTCTCTGTCATTCACTTTAATAGTAGAAGCCTTTATGCAAACTTTGACCACATAAAGAGTTACTTAAAACAGTTTTCAAAATTCAGTGTGATTTTGATAACAGAAACATGGATACGTAATGATAAAGAAATGGATTTTAGTATTGAAGGTTATGAGTTTATAGGTCAGAACAGAAGAAATAAGCAAGGTGGGGGTGTAGCTATGTTTGTAGATTTAAATTATGGTTTTAAAATTATTGAAAATATGACTATGGTAGTGGATGATATACTTGAATGTCTAACTATTGAAATTGTAAGGACAAAAAAGAAAAATATTATTGTTAGTTGTATTTATAGAACACCGGGGTCTAATATAGATGTGTTTAATAATTGGTTAGAGGAACACTTTTCAAACTTAAATCAGAAACTTATGTTTGTTGGAGGTGATCTTAACATCGATCTGTTAAACCCAAATAAACATAAAAAGACGGACGAATTTATTGATACTCTATTTAGCATAGGTTTATTTCCTCTAATAACTAAACCGAGTAGAATTACAAACCATAGTGCTACTTTAATAGATAATATTTTTTCCAATGAACTCGAAAGTAATCAGCGGACTAATGATAAATGATATTAGTGATCACCTTCCAGTTTTTGTGTTACATAAAAATGCTCATCAAAAAAATGAAGAGGAAACCATGTATTGGTCTAGAAGGGTAAAAACAGAGAAAACTATTGAAGCATTTAGAAAGGAACTATTAACGCAAGATTGGAGTTTTATATACAGAGAGAATGACACTAATAAGGCATATGATGAGTTTGTACGAGTATTTCAAAAAGTATATGATAAAAATTGTCCATTAAAAAAATATTGTAAAAATAGAAAGGGCATAGAAAACCCATGGATGTCAAAAGGATTGCTGAATGCATGCAAGAAAAAAAATTCACTTTACACATTTTTTTTAAAGTATCGAACAAAAGAAGCGGAGGTTAAATATAAGAAATATAAAAACAAATTAACAGGCATTATTAGAAAATGTAAACAGGATTATTACAATAAATTGTTAGATAGTAATAAGAATAATACTAAAGGTTTATGGAACATTTTAAATAGTTTAATAACAAACAAATCTAGAATAAACAACTATCCACAATATTTTAGAGAAGAGGATAACATTATCAATAATAAGAACACAATAGTTAATAAATTTAATAAATTCTTTGTAGACGTTGGCCCGAATCTTGCTGCAAAAATTGCAAATGTTGAGTCCTATAACTATGAGCTAATAGACACAAATCCCAAGACATTGTTTCTTAATCCTGTTGAGGAAAATGAGATATTGGACATTGTTGGAAGGTGTAAAAATAAAATCTCGACAGACCTCTATGATATGGATATGAAGACCTTAAAATGTGTTATTGAAAGTATCTGTAAGCCGTTAACATACATCTGTAACTTGTCGTTGCAAACTGGCCAATTTCCTGAGAGTATGAAAGTAGCAAAAGTGATTCCTATGTTTAAGGCAGGAGATAAGTATCTCTTTACTAATTACAGGCCTGTTTCCCTTTTATCACAATTTTCAAAAATTCTAGAGAAGGTTTTTAATTCTAGACTCGATAGTTTTATTGAAAAAAATAATTTACTCTCAGACAATCAGTTTGGTTTTAGGAAAAATTGTTCAACTTCATATGCTCTCCTTGATGTAATTGATGAAATAACGAATGCGGTTGATAACAAGAAATATGCAATAGGGTTATTTATTGACCTAAGTAAAGCATTCGACACAATAAATTATGACATTTTGATTAATAAATTGGAAAAGTATGGGAATAGAGGGGTAGCATTACAGTGGGTTACCAGTTATTTAAAAAATAGAAAACAATGTGTGACAATAGGAGATCATCAGTCAAGTTGTCAAGAAATTGTGTGTGGCTTACCTCAAGGTTCCATTCTGGGTCCAAAATTATTTAATATATATATAAACGATATTTGTAAAACATCAAAAATATTAAGATTTATCTTGTTTGCAGACGATACAAATATTTTTGCATCGGGTAATGATTTACAACAACTGTGTCAAATAGTTACCTTGGAACTCAAACATGTTAATATGTGGTTTAAACAAAACAAATTATCACTAAATTTGAGTAAAAGTAAAATGATGATATTTGGCAACAGTAACACTGAGGCTCAGGAAGCAATCCAGATAGAGGGTGTTGTTATAGAGCGGGTGCATGAAATCAAATTTCTTGGAGTTATTATAGATGATAGAATTTCCTGGAAATCTCACATTAAATATATTGCTACTAAAATATCAAGAAGTATTTCTGTAATTGCAAAAGTAAAGCACATTTTAAATATTAAAGCACTGCATACGTTATATAATTCTTTGATCTTGCCTTATTTATATTATTGTTCTATGATATGGGGAAACACTTATAAAAGCACACTAAGACCAATAGTAATGTTGCAAAAAAGAGTTATTCGCTTAATCCATAAAGTAGGGTTTTTGGCCCACACAAACCCACTATTTTTAAAATCTAAGATCATGAAGTTTTATGACATTGTTGAGTTCCAATCAGTACAGATGTTATTCAAAGCAAGGCACAAATTATTACCAAGCCAAATACAAAAAAGGTTCCATGAACGTACTGGTTGTTATGAATTACGTGATGAATTAAACTTTAGGACGCAGAAACATTGTACAACTTTGAAAAGTTTTAGCCTTACAGTCAAGGGGGTACAATTATGGAATAATTTGGAGATAGTTATAAAAAGAAGTTCGAATATTAATCTTTTTAAATACAAATATAAACAAAAGATCTTTGCAAAGTATAGAGACGAAGAAATGTTTTGTCAGTAGGGGTACTTTTACCATGACCAGATTCTTGTTGTCGCTTGTTGTTTAATCAGGACCAGATATTTGTTGTCTTTTTGTTGTTGTTTTGCACTTTGTTCCCTTGAACGATTGTGAAATGTGAAATTGTCTTGTATGAAATTTGGGGGGGGGGGGGGGCGCTAATAAGCTCTGTTGCTTCGGCCCTCTCCTTTTGAGCTGAATGGTTGCAGCTCAAATAAAACAAATAAATAAAAAAAATAAATAAATAAATAAAACCCCGAATTGATATCTGACGAGTTAATAATCCCCTCAACACAGAAAAAGCCAATTTCCCAATTGTTCACACAGCTGTCTTAATTATAACAACTACAAAAGGGGAAGAGAAGAAGAACAAACATGAATGAGGAGAAAATACAATAAAAAGAAGGGAATGAGCAGTGGAAAAGGAAGAGGTGTAAGAGCGAGAGGTGGTGGACAGGGTAGAGGGAAAAGAAGAGGAAGAGGAGATGGAGAAGGAGCTGAGGATGTAGGAGAAAGAAGAGCTTAGGATGTAGGAGAAAGAAAAAGAAGAGCTGAGGATGTAGGAGAAAGAAAAAGAAGAGCTGAGGATGTCGGAGAAAGAAAAAGAAGAGCTGAGGATGTCGGAGAAAGAAGAGCTGAGGATGTATGAGAAAGAAAAAGAAGAGCTGAGGATGTCGGAGAAAGAAGAGCTGAGGATGTCGGAGAAAGAAGAGCTGAGGATGTAGGAGAAAGAAAAAGAAGAGCTGAGGATGTCGGAGAAAGAAGAGCTGAGGATGTCGGAGAAAGAAGAGCTGAGGATGTCGGAGAAAGAAGAGCTGAGGATGTCGGAGAAAGAAAAAGAAGAGCTGAGGATGTCGGAGAAAGAAAAGCTGAGGATGTCGGAGAAAGAGAAAGAAGGACTGAGGATGTAGAAAGAGGAGAAGAGGGAGAAATGTGATCGGCCATCATGCTACAGTCAATGTCCCTGGACAACGAGGAGGCAACATCACTCTCTGTGCCACAATTTCTACAACTGGTGTAAAACAACTTTTTTAAAAATGTAGGAGCCTTGCTGTGTTGAATGGTCAAAAGAGAGCATCTCTTTTGACCATTCAACACAGCAAGGCTCCTACATTTTCTAAATCTCCTCAATGAAATCCTCTTTCCGCAGGGTGATCAGGAGCAAATGGTGTGGTGTGAATCAAATTGAGGAAATCTTACCAACAAGAATACAACTAAGTCTTCTTCAAGTGATGGAAGAGGCCTGTGGAGATATTGAGGCACAAACGTGTCTAGGATGGCTACTGCATTCAAGGCATTTTTTCCTGCGATGCATGACTCGCAGGAAAAAAAAACAAAACATTTGCTGTGATGTTGATGAAATTCTCTGGCCAGATGTAATTGAGAGGCATGATAAATAAATTGATTCAATGAATGCATTTTTTTAAACCAATGTATTTATTTGCATAATTTATTTTATTTATTTATTTATTTTGTGGGGTGACAACTCATTGTAATACACATGGACTCATCATTAAAGAACTTAATGAAAAACATGTATTTCCATTTATTTCTTTGTGTATCTTCAGCTGAATTTGTTATCAAATCAACAGAGAACACACTTTTAGTTTTGATGTTAATATTGATTTTTAATAAATGCATTACTAGAATAAAATGCTGTGTTTCATTGTGCAGCGAATACTTAGCTGTTTCGCCAACATAAGAGTGTGTTTAGTTTGCTGTGCTAACTGTTTTGAGAGCAGTTACCTGAGTTTGGAGAAATGTACCAAATCGATTGAGAAAAACTGTAAATGAAAATACATGTTTTTCATTAAGTTCTTTAATGATGAGTCCATGTGTATTACAATGAGTTGTCACCCCACAAATAAATAAATAAATAAAATAAATTATGCAAAGAAATACATTGGTTTAAAAAAATGCATTCATTGAATCAATTTATTTATCATGCCTCTCAATTACATCTGGCCAGAGAATTTCATCAACATCACAGCAAATGTTTTTTTTTTTCCTGCGAGTCATGCATCGCAGGAAAAAAAGCCTTGAATGCAGTAGCTATCCTAGACACGTTTGTGCCCCAATATCTCCACAGGCCTCTTCCATCACTTGAAGAAGACTTAGTTGTATTCTTGTTGGTAAGATTTCCTCAATTTGATTCACACCACACCATTTGCTCCTGATCACCCTGCGGAAAGAGGATTTCATTAAGGAGATTTTAAAAATGTAGGAGCCTTGCTGTGTTGAATGGTCAAAAGAGAGCATTGTGTGCCATAACACCAGTTGTAGAAATTGTGGCACAGAGAGTGATGTTGCCTCCTCGTTGTCCAGGGACATTGACTGTAGCATGATGGCCGATCACATTTCTCCCTCTTCTCCTCTTCCTACATCCTCAGCCCTTCTTTCTCTTTCTACGACATCCTCAGCTCTTCTTTTTCTTTCTCCTACATCCTCAGCTTTTCTTTCTCCTACATCCTCAGCTCTTCTTTCTCCGACATTCTCAGCTCTTCTTTTCTTTCTCCTACATCCTCAGCTCTTCTTTCTCCGACATCCTCAGCTCTTCTTTTTCTTTCTCATACATCCTCAGCTCTTCTTTCTCATACATCCTCAGCTCTTCTTTCTCTGACATCCTCAGCTCTTCTTTTTCTTTCTCATACATCCTCAGCTCTTCTTTCTCCTACATCCTCAGCTCCTTCTCCATCTTCTCTTCCTCTTCTTTTCCCTCTACCTTGTCCACCACCTCTCGCTCTTACACCTCTTCCTTTTCCACTGCTCATTCCCTTCTTTTTATTGTATTTTCTCCTCATTCATGTTTGTTCTTCTTCTCTTCCCCTTTTGTAGTTGTTATAATTAAGACAGCTGTGTGAACAATTGGGAAATTGGCTTTTTCTGTGTTGAGGGGATTATTAACTCGTCAGATATCAATTCGGGGTTAATTGAGGACATAAGGTGTGCAACTGACTATTTTACAATTCATAGAGTTTTGTTTGTTGAGTTTTGAAAATGATACAAAAATGTTTGTGATCCTTGTGAAGACCAATGAAAAAGTTGCAAAAGTTTTTCCTGATATATTAAAGATTCGGTTGGGTGTATGAACTGCTGTGATATCATTAGGGAATTTTGTGCACAGTGTTTTGAGAAAATTATGCTTTTGATTTGTAATTTGTATGAAATGAAGGAGAATTTCCTATCTGTTTAGGACCATTACGAAGTGTACAGATCACTGTGTTAAATGTTTTGAGAGCAGTGACCTGAGTTTGAAGAAATGTACCAAATCGATTGAGAAAAACTGTATTTATTCATTTATTTGTGGGGTGACAACTCATTGTAATACACATGGACTCATCATTAAAGAACTTAATGAAAAACATGTATTTTCATTTATTTCTTTGTGTATCTTCAGCTGAATTTGTTATCAAATCAACAGAGAACACACTTTTAGTTTTGATGTTAATATTGATTTTTAATAAATGCATTACTAGAATAAAATGCTGTGTTTCATTGTGCACCGAATACTTAGCTGTTTCGCCAACATAAGAGTGTGTTTAGTTTGCTGTGCTAACTGTTTTGAGAGCAGTTACCTGAGTTTGGAGAAATGCACCAAATCGATTGAGAAAAACTGTATATTGAGAAATGGATCACACAAGGGCTTGTTCAATCTCTGATCTGATCTCTAAAGTTCAGTCACATACTGTAGTTCAAAAGGTCAAGAAGACAATACTTTTTAATACTTAAAAATATATATTTTTATGTTTTTAATGACAGTCTGAGAGTATAATTAGTCAGACAGACAGTAGGCCTGTGTAGACGAGTTATCATCACATTACTGTAAATGCATACTATACATAGCTTATTTCACGTCACAATATGAAAACCGTTCACCTAAAAAACGTGAATGTTTAGGCTAATCATTATTTAGCTCGTATTCACCCACCATATAAACCTAGCGATGCTGACCCAGATAGCAAACTGACATTGAATCAACGTGGAAATATGACATTGAAACAACGTTGATCTGACATTGTTTTGCTCATCGAATTAACGTTGAACCAACGTCAGACGCGTCATTCTTTCAAAACTAACGGAAAATCAACTTGAAATCAACGCGTTGTTTCAACGTTATGAAAGCAAACCAATTTTCGATTTCATTTAGCTTTGAAGAATGCCGCGTCTGACGTTGGTTCAACGTTAATTCGATGAGCAAATCAACGTTGTTTCAATGTCATGAGAGACGTCGTTTCCACGTTGATTCAATGTCAGTTTGCTGTCTGGGGAGTTACTGTAATGCTGAAGAAACGGACAGACAATATTATTTAACGTCATGACTCATGACATGAAAACAGTAAACATGAATAATTAAAACGATCATGTTAATTAATTATTCGGCACTTTATTTCATAACACGTTATCTTACCAAGCAATCGATGCTAGCAGCTACAGTACCAATATGACTGAACATGAACCCATTAGTTTTAGATTAATAAAAAAAACATATCTTACCTTTGATAAATACAAAAAAAAGTGTAAATGATGGTAGTGAGTCGATGTCTCCAAAGAAGTTTGTCCAAAGCGATCCAAGGTTTCCAAAGAGCCGCGCGTCTGTAAAAACTCGGAACAGCGCCAAAACTCGTAGCGGCCAAAAATATATTGCATCCGTAGTGGTTTAGCACTACCATTGAGAATGAATGGGAAACTGTTTAGGGCCGTTTAGCTAAACAATTCTCGGCCGCCGCGCCAAAGGTCCCCAGTTCGAAACTGGGCGGAAACTGTGGATGGTCTTTGCTAACATTTTTTGAGTGGTTTTCTGTTGAGCAGGTCAGGGTAACACTTTAGAATACGGATCCTTCGTTAATGAATAACTACACAAGAACTAATGAGTAACACAATATTAACAATCTAGTAAGTATTATTAACTAACAAGAAACTCTGATTAACGAACTAGTAAGTAATAGCGCACAGACGAAAGTGGTAGTTCACTATTAAGTAATCAATAACTACTATTTTTTAATACTTCCCAGAGAACTACTGAAAAAGTTTATTAACAATTTAGTAACTACTATTAACTAAAATAAACTCTTATTAACGAATTAGTAAGTAATAGCTCACAGATGAAAGTGTTACTAGATACTTCTGTGGGAATTACTAATTATTTGGATCCGTATTATAAAGTGAAGATCATGAACTAACTAGTAATTACTTAAGTGTTACTAAAGACATTTTCTAAAAGTTACTAAAGTTCACCAAAAATCTCAAACATTTGCACAAATCATGATTAGATCATGTAGTAACACTTGAGTAATTACTAGTTAGTTCCAAGGATCTTCACTTTATAATACGAATCCAAATAATTAGTAATTCCCACAGAAGTATCTAGTAACACTTTCATCTGTGAGCTATTACTTACTAATTCGTTAATAAGAGTTTCTTTTAGTTAATAGTAGTTACTAGATTATTAATAAACTTTTTCAGTAGTTCTCTGGGAAGTATTAAAAAATAGTAGTTATTGATTACTTAATAGTGAACTACCACTTTCGTCTGTGCGCTATTACTTACTAGTTCGTTAATCAGAGTTTCTTGTTAGTTAATAATAGTTACTAGATTGTTAATATTGTGTTACTTATTAGTTCTTGTGTAGTTATTCATTAACGAAGGAACCGTATTCTAAAGTGTTACCCAGGTCAGAACACTTGCAGGGCGATTTGCGGTGTAAATTCTTTAGAAAAGGACTAAAACAAAACAAATGACCATTGAAGTTTCCTGTAGAGTAATAAAAAATGTTTAGTCTGCCAACAAAAATAGCAGCTTTTTGCCATTTTAAGGACAGTGGGCAGTCTATCGTTTCAGTCGCTTTTGAACAAGCGTACGCTAAAAGAGGTCGGACTGTCTTCCAAGTTAAGTTTCCGTAGTGTAGTGGTTATCACGTTCGCTTTACACACGAAAGGTCCTCGGTTCGAAACTGGGCGGAAACAAGTAAAGGGGTTTTTAATATACGTGCTGAAATTCGCAACAAAGTTTTTGGACTATTGAAATTAGGTGAGGGCAATTGTACCAAAGAGCTGTAGGCAGACTGCCATTCCGAATGAGCTCTTATCTGTTGTTTGTGGAATTTAAACAGCTTGTCACAATGCTTGCAGGAAAGATTATGGGATGGAGCCATTTTCGAAAAAGCACATGTCTTACATAAGGAGGTATCTGTTGTGTAGTGGTCATCACGTTCGCCTAACACGCGAAAGGTCCTCGGTTCGAAACCGAGCAGAAACAGCAATTGGCTTTTCGCAGAAAATTTAAACTGTTTGCCACAACAGGAGGGCTCAGCTCACTTTTCCTTTATACACTTTTTAACAAGCCTGCACCAGAAGATTTCTGCCTGCACTTACAGGGCATGTTTCCGTAGTGTAGTGGTTATCACGTTCGCCTCACACGCGAAAGGTCCCCAGTTCGAAACTGGGCGGAAACTGTGGATGGTCTTTGCTAACATTTTTTGAGTGGTTTTCTGTTGAGCAGGTCAGAACACTTGCAGGGCGATTTGCGGTGTAAATTCTTTAGAAAAGGACTAAAACAAAACAAATGACCATTGAAGTTTCCTGTAGAGTAATAAAAAATGTTTAGTCTGCCAACAAAAATAGCAGCTTTTTGCCATTTTCAGGACAGTGGGCAGTCTATCGTTTCAGTCGCTTTTGAACAAGCGTACGCTAAAAGAGGTCGGACTGTCTTCCAAGTTAAGTTTCCGTAGTGTAGTGGTTATCACGTTCGCTTTACACGCGAAAGGTCCTCAGTTCGAAACTGGGCGGAAACAAGTAAAGGGGTTTTTAATATACGTGCTGAAATTCGCAACAAAGTTTTTGGACTATTGAAATTAGGTGAGGGCAATTGTACCAAAGAGCTGTAGGCAGACTGCCATTCCGAATGAGCTCTTATCTGTTGTTTGTGGAATTTAAACAGCTTGTCACAATGCTTGCAGGAAAGATTATGGGATGGAGCCATTTTCGAAAAAGCACATGTTTTACATAAGGAGGTTTCTGTAGTGTAGTGGTCATCACGTTCGCCTAACACGCGAAAGGTCCTCGGTTCGAAACCGAGCAGAAACAGCAATTGGCTTTTCGCAGAAAATTTAAACTGTTTGCCACAACAGGAGGGCTCAGCTCACTTTTCCTTTATACACTTTTTAACAAGCCTGCACCAGAAGATTTCTGCCTGCACCTACAGGGCATGTTTCCGTAGTGTAGTGGTTATCACGTTCGCCTCACACGCGAAAGGTCCCCAGTTCGAAACTGGGTGGAAACTGTGGATGGTCTTTGCTAAAATTTTTTGAGTGGTTTTCTGTTGAGCAGGTCAGAACACTTGCAGGGCGATTTGCGGTGTAAATTCTATAGAAAAAGGACTAAAACAAAACAAATGACCATTGAAGTTTCCTGTAGAGTAATAAAAAATGTTTAGTCTGCCAACAAAAATAGCAGCTTTTTGCCATTTTCAGGACAGTGGGCAGTCTATCGTTTCAGTCGCTTTTGAACAAGCGTACGCTAAAAGAGGTCGGACTGTCTTCCAAGTTAAGTTTCCGTAGTGTAGTGGTTATCACGTTCGCTTTACACGCGAAAGGTCCTCGGTTCGAAACTGGGCGGAAACAAGTAAAGGGGTTTTTAATATACGTGCTGAAATTCGCAACAAAGTTTTTGGACTATTGAAATTAGGTGAGGGCAATTGTACCAAAGAGCTGTAGGCAGACTGCCATTCCGAATGAGCTCTTATCTGTTGTTTGTGGAATTTAAACAGCTTGTCACAATGCTTGCAGGAAAGATTATGGGATGGAGCCATTTTCGAAAAAGCACATGTTTTACATAAGGAGGTTTCTGTAGTGTAGTGGTGATCACGTTCGCCTAACACGCGAAAGGTCCTCGGTTCGAAACCGAGCAGAAACAGCAATTGGCTTTTGGCAGAAAATTTAAACTGTTTGCCACAACAGGAGGGCTCAGCTCACTTTTCCTTTATACACTTTTTAACAAGCCTGCACCAGAAGATTTCTGCCTGCACTTACAGGGCATGTTTCCGTAGTGTAGTGGTTATCACGTTCGCCTCACACGCGAAAGGTCCCCAGTTCGAAACTGGGCGGAAACTGTGGATGGTCTTTGCTAACATTTTTTGAGTGGTTTTCTGTTGAGCAGGTCAGAACACTTGCAGGGCGATTTGCGGTGTAAATTCTTTAGAAAAGGACTAAAACAAAACAAATGACCATTGAAGTTTCCTGTAGAGTAATAAAAAATGTTTAGTCTGCCAACAAAAATAGCAGCTTTTTGCCATTTTCAGGACAGTGGGCAGTCTATCGTTTCAGTCGCTTTTGAACAAGCGTACGCTAAAAGAGGTCGGACTGTCTTCCAAGTTAAGTTTCCGTAGTGTAGTGGTTATCACGTTCGCTTTACACGCGAAAGGTCCTCAGTTCGAAACTGGGCGGAAACAAGTAAAGGGGTTTTTAATATACGTGCTGAAATTCGCAACAAAGTTTTTGGACTATTGAAATTAGGTGAGGGCAATTGTACCAAAGAGCTGTAGGCAGACTGCCATTCCGAATGAGCTCTTATCTGTTGTTTGTGGAATTTAAACAGCTTGTCACAATGCTTGCAGGAAAGATTATGGGATGGAGCCATTTTCGAAAAAGCACATGTCTTACATAAGGAGGTTTCTGTAGTGTAGTGGTCATCACGTTCGCCTAACACGCGAAAGGTCCTCGGTTCGAAACCGAGCAGAAACAGCAATTGGCTTTTCGCAGAAAATTTAAACTGTTTGCCACAACAGGAGGGCTCAGCTCACTTTTCCTTTATACACTTTTTAACAAGCCTGCACCAGAAGATTTCTGCCTGCACCTACAGGGCATGTTTCCGTAGTGTAGTGGTTATCACGTTCGCCTCACACGCGAAAGGTCCCCAGTTCGAAACTGGGCGGAAACTGTGGATGGTCTTTGCTAACATTTTTTGAGTGGTTTTCTGTTGAGCAGGTCAGAACACTTGCAGGGCGATTTGCGGTGTAAATTCTTTAGAAAAGGACTAAAACAAAACAAATGACCATTGAAGTTTCCTGTAGAGTAATAAAAAATGTTTAGTCTGCCAACAAAAATAGCAGCTTTTTGCCATTTTCAGGACAGTGGGCAGTCTATCGTTTCAGTCGCTTTTGAACAAGCGTACGCTAAAAGAGGTCGGACTGTCTTCCAAGTTAAGTTTCCGTAGTGTAGTGGTTATCACGTTCGCTTTACACGCGAAAGGTCCTCGGTTCGAAACTGGGCGGAAACAAGTAAAGGGGTTTTTAATATACGTGCTGAAATTCGCAACAAAGTTTTTGGACTATTGAAATTAGGTGAGGGCAATTGTACCAAAGAGCTGTAGGCAGACTGCCATTCCGAATGAGCTCTTATCTGTTGTTTGTGAAATTTAAAAAGCTTGTCACAATGCTTGCAGGAAAGATTATGGGATGGAGCCATTATCGAAAAAGCACATGTCTTACATAAGGAGGTTTCTGTAGTGTAGTGGTGATCACGTTCGCCTAACACGCGAAAGGTCCTCGGTTCGAAACCGAGCAGA
>NW_024121277.1:0-141593 GCF_016745375.1 Pimephales promelas | reverse complement strand
AAAAGTTTTTGGACTATTGAAATTAGGTAGGGCAATTGTACCAAAAGAGCTGTAGGCAGACTGCCATTCCGAATGAGCTCTTATCTGTTGTTTGTGGAATTTAAACAGCTTGTCACATGCTTGCAGGAAAGATTATGGGATGGAGCCATTTTCCGAAAAACACATGTCTACATAAGGAGTTTTCTGTGTGTAGTGGTCATCACGTTCGCCTAACACGCGAAAGGTCCTCGGTTCGATCCGAGCAGAAACAGCAATTGGCTTTTCGCAGAAAATTTAAACTGTTTGCCACAACAGGAGGGCCTCAGCTCACTTTTCCTTTATATCACTTTTTACAAGCCTGCACCAGAAGATTTCTGCTGCACCTACAGGGCATGTTTCCGTAGTGTAGTGGTTATCACGTTCGCCTCACACGCGAAAGGTCCCAGTTCGAAACTGGGCGGAAACTGTGGATGGTCTTTGCTAACATTTTTGAGTGGTTTTCTGTTGAGCAGGTCAGAACACTTGCAGGGCGATTTGCGGTGTAAATTCTTTAGAAAAGGACTAAAACAAAACAAATGACCATTGAAGTTTCCTGTAGAGTAATAAAAAATGTTTAGTCTGCCAACAAAATAGCAGCTTTTTGCCATTTTAAGGACAGTGGCAGTCTATCGTTTCAGTCGCTTTTGAACAAGCGTACGCTAAAAGAGGTCGGACTGTCTTCCAAGTTAAGTTTCCGTAGTATAGTGGTTATCACGTTCGCTTTACACGCCAAAGGTCCTCAGTTCGAAACTGGGCGGAAACAAGTAAAGGGGTTTTTAATATACGTGCTGAAATTCGCAACAAAGTTTTTGGACTATTGAAATTAGGTGAGGGCAATTGTACCAAAGAGCTGTAGGCAGACTGCCATTCCGAATGAGCTCTTATCTGTTGTTTGTGGAATTTAAACAGCTTGTCACAATGCTTGCAGGAAAGATTATGGGATGGAGCCATTTTCGAAAAAGCACATGTCTTACATAAGGAGGTTTCTGTAGTGTAGTGGTCATCACGTTCGCCTAACACGCGAAAGGTCCTCGGTTTGAAACCGAGCAGAAACAGCAATTGGCTTCTGGCAGAAAATTTAAACTGTTTGCCACAACAGGAGGGCTCAGCTCACTTTTCCTTTATACACTTTTTAACAAGCCTGGACCAGAAGATTTCTGCCTGCACCTACAGGGCATGTTTCCGTAGTGTAGTGGTTATCACGTTCGCCTCACACGCGAAAGGTCCCCAGTTCGAAACTGGGCGGAAACTGTGGATGGTCTTTGCTAAAATTTTTTGAGTGGTTTTCTGTTGAGCAGGTCAGAACACTTGCAGGGCGATTTGCGGTGTAAATTCTTTAGAAAAGGACTAAAACAAAACAAATGACCATTGAAGTTTCCTGTAGAGTAATAAAAAATGTTTAGTCTGCCAACAAAAATAGCAGCTTTTTGCCATTTTAAGGACAGTGGGCAGTCTATCGTTTCAGTCGCTTTTGAACAAGCGTACGCTAAAAGAGGTCGGACTGTCTTCCAAGTTAATTTTCCGTAGTGTAGTGGTTATCACGTTCGCTTTACACGCCAAAGGTCCTCAGTTCAAAACTGGGCGGAAACAAGTAAAGGGGTTTTTAATATACGTGCTGAAATTCGCAACAAAGTTTTTGGACTATTGAAATTAGGTGAGGGCAATTGTACCAAAGAGCTGTAGGCAGACTGCCATTCCGAATGAGCTCTTATCTGTTGTTTGTGGAATTTAAACAGCTTGTCACAATGCTTGCAGGAAAGATTATGGGATGGAGCCATTTTCGAAAAAGCACATGTCTTACATAAGGAGGTTTCTGTAGTGTAGTGGTCATCACGTTCGCCTAACACGCGAAAGGTCCTCGGTTTGAAACCGAGCAGAAACAGCAATTGGCTTCTGGCAGAAAATTTAAACTGTTTGCCACAACAGGAGGGCTCAGCTCACTTTTCCTTTATACACTTTTTAACAAGCCTGCACCAGAAGATTTCTGCCTGCACCTACAGGGCATGTTTCCGTAGTGTAGTGGTTATCACGTTCGCCTCACACGCGAAAGGTCCCCAGTTCGAAACTGGGCAGAAACTGTGGATGGTCTTTGCTAACATTTTTTGAGTGGTTTTCTGTTGAGCAGGTCAGAACACTTGCAGGGCGATTTGCGGTGTAAATTCTTTAGAAAAGGACTGAAACAAAACAAATGACCATTGAAGTTTCCTGTAGAGTAATAAAAAATGTTTAGTCTGCCAACAAAAATAGCAGCTTTTTGCCATTTTAAGGACAGTGGGCAGTCTATCGTTTCAGTCGCTTTTGAACAAGCGTACGCTAAAAGAGGTCGGACTGTCTTCCAAGTTAATTTTCCGTAGTGTAGTGGTTATCACGTTCGCTTTACACGCCAAAGGTCCTCAGTTCAAAACTGGGCGGAAACAAGTAAAGGGGTTTTTAATATACGTGCTGAAATTCGCAACAAAGTTTTTGGACTATTGAAATTAGGTGAGGGCAATTGTACCAAAGAGCTGTAGGCAGACTGCCATTCCGAATGAGCTCTTATCTGTTGTTTGTGGAATTTAAACAGCTTGTCACAATGCTTGCAGGAAAGATTATGGGATGGAGCCATTTTCGAAAAAGCACATGTCTTACATAAGGAGGTTTCTGTAGTGTAGTGGTCATCACGTTCGCCTAACACGCGAAAGGTCCTCGGTTTGAAACCGAGCAGAAACAGCAATTGGCTTCTGGCAGAAAATTTAAACTGTTTGCCACAACAGGAGGGCTCAGCTCACTTTTCCTTTATACACTTTTTAACAAGCCTGCACCAGAAGATTTCTGCCTGCACCTACAGGGCATGTTTCCGTAGTGTAGTGGTTATCACGTTCGCCTCACACGCGAAAGGTCCCCAGTTCGAAACTGGGCGGAAACTGTGGATGGTCTTTGCTAAAATTTTTTGAGTGGTTTTCTGTTGAGCAGGTCAGAACACTTGCAGGGCGATTTGCGGTGTAAATTCTTTAGAAAAGGACTAAAACAAAACAAATGACCATTGAAGTTTCCTGTAGAGTAATAAAAAATGTTTAGTCTGCCAACAAAAATAGCAGCTTTTTGCCATTTTAAGGACAGTGGGCAGTCTATCGTTTCAGTCGCTTTTGAACAAGCGTACGCTAAAAGAGGTCGGACTGTCTTCCAAGTTAAGTTTATGTAGTGTAGTGGTGATCACGTTCGCCTAACACGCGAAAGGTCCTCGGTTCGAAACCGAGCAGAAACAGCAATTGGCTTTTCGCAGAAAATTTAAACTGTTTGCCACAACAGGAGGGCTCAGCTCACTTTTCCTTTATACACTTTTTAACAAGCCTGCACCAGAAGATTTCTGCCTGCACCTACAGGGCATGTTTCCGTAGTGTAGTGGTTATCACGTTCGCCTCACACGCGAAAGGTCCCCAGTTCGAAACTGGGCGGAAACTGTGGATGGTCTTTGCTAACATTTTTTCAGTGGTTTTCTGTTGAGCAGGTCAGAACACTTGCAGGGCGATTTGCGGTGTAAATTCTTTAGAAAAGGACTAAAACAAAACAAATGACCATTGAAGTTTCCTGTAGAGTAATAAAAAATGTTTAGTCTGCCAACAAAAATAGCAGCTTTTTGCCATTTTAAGGACAGTGGGCAGTCTATCGTTTCAGTCGCTTTTGAACAAGCGTACGCTAAAAGAGGTCGGACTGTCTTCCAAGTTAAGTTTCCGTAGTATAGTGGTTATCACGTTCGCTTTACACGCCAAAGGTCCTCAGTTCGAAACTGGGCGGAAACAAGTAAAGGGGTTTTTAATATACGTGCTGAAATTCGCAACAAAGTTTTTGGACTATTGAAATTAGGTGAGGGCAATTGTACCAAAGAGCTGTAGGCAGACTGCCATTCCGAATGAGCTCTTATCTGTTGTTTGTGGAATTTAAACAGCTTGTCACAATGCTTGCAGGAAAGATTATGGGATGGAGCCATTTTCGAAAAAGCACATGTCTTACGTAAGGAGGTTTCTGTAGTGTAGTGGTCATCACGTTCGCCTAACACGCGAAATGTCCTCGGTTCGAAACCGAGCAGAAACAGCAATTGGCTTTTGGCAGAAAATTTAAACTGTTTGCCACAACGGGAGGGCTCAGCTCACTTTTCCTTTATACACTTTTTAACAAGCCTGCACCAGAAGATTTCTGCCTGCACCTACAGGGCATGTTTCCGTAGTGTAGTGGTTATCACGTTCGCCTCACACGCGAAAGGTCCCCAGTTCGAAACTGGGCGGAAACTGTGGATGGTCTTTGATAACATTTTTTCAGTGGTTTTCTGTTGAGCAGGTCAGAACACTTGCAGGGCGATTTGCGGTGTAAATTCTTTAGAAAAGGACTAAAACAAAACAAATGACCATTGAAGTTTCCTGTAGAGTAATAAAAAATGTTTAGTCTGCCAACAAAAATAGCAGCTTTTTGCCATTTTAAGGACAGTGGGCAGTCTATCGTTTCAGTCGCTTTTGAACAAGCGTACGCTAAAAGAGGTCGGACTGTCTTCCAAGTTAAGTTTCTGTAGTGTAGTGGTTATCACGTTCGCTTTACACGCGAAGGCCAGTCGCGCGTAGGTGTAGAGCGCTGCCAGCCAATAGGAACGCAGGAAATTCCAGGGAGGCGGGCCAGAAAAAATTCACAAAATCATAGGTTCGAGTCCCGTCTCGACCACAAATACCATAAAGTGTATCTAGATTAAAAAAATGATTACAAATTCATCCCGAGTACAATTTACATATAATATACTAACTTTGTGCACAAAATAAAATAAACTTGTAAGATTTGTTCTGGTGTAGGATTTACAAAACGTCCAATTCTCTTAATAAACATTTAAATTATAATAGGGTATGTTTCTCTTTTAATATAGAAAATATTTGGATGTGAATAATTGTAAAGAACATTTTGATAATGTTTTAGACCTTTATTTTTGAGAGATTTTCACATTATATTTGTTTAACTTTGCACAGAAATCCAATATATAAATGAAATACAACCAGAAAACACCAAATAGTAATTTTCTCATTTTATTTATAGTAAAATAATATACATATTATATGTAAAACTGAAAAAGGTAATGTATTAAATACTTATAGATTAAACAACAATAACATTAATAATAATAACATACAAAGCTTTGGAGAACACAGGAAAAGAACAAGATTTATTTAAAATTAAATAATTATGTACAGCGTTTTATTATAACAGTTATTAACATTTAGTGTTTACACAACTGAGCAAGATAAAATAATGCAAGTCAATAAAATTAACTTTAAAAACACACTAAAGTGCAATGCAAACAAGGACAAAACTTTTTAATTTTAATGAACAATGGAAATAAATTTAACAATTTAAAAGGATAGATTAAACAACAGCAATAATAATATCTAAAGTTAAGGAGAAAAAAACAAGAAAGATGTTTAAATAAAATGATTCTGTACAGACTTTAATAGTAACATTACTTAATATTTAGTGTTTTACAAATCAGAGAAAGAAAAACTAATGGAAGTCAATAAATGAACTTTAAAACCCACCCCCACCCACACACACACACACACCAAAATACAATGCAATGCAATAAAATACAATACTTTTGGTATTTTAATGAACAAATTGAAACAAATTAAATATATATATATTAAAAGTGCAATAATATGTAGATAAATATATGTTTAACATTGTGCAAGGAATGTCTTTGTGCTATAAACAGTATTTGAGGTCTGGGCATGTCATTTGCCAATAAAGTCATTTTTTCTTTTCCTCAATCCACCTCTTCTTCTCGGCCTCATAGAATGGAGACTGCTGAATGTCTCTCCATGACATTTCTGTGCTCATTCCCTGAGCCTGATAAAGGGAAAACACTTTAGCAGGAAAGTAAATGTATTTGCCTGCCACTCCAGGGAAACCAGTGTGAATATGAGGACTGTTTGGCCCTTGTTTCAGTGGCAGGTGGCAGAATCTGCACAGACGACCAGTAGGATGCTCTACTACAGACTTCCTCTTGCTTCTCTCCTCAATCACCCTCTTATTTTCCGCCCCTCTCCGCTTAGAAGACTCCAGTTCTCGCTGAAAAAAAGGAGTCGCTGCAAAGTCTTCAAAAGGCATTCTGGGGTTGGTCAGGCCCTCTGCTGAATATGTGTCAAAAACTTTCTTGGAGCAGTAGAAGTATTTAACATCACCGCCTTGATAAAAGAAATGTATTGAGGTGCCATCACCCATGTATCGAGACTTAGGCTGACCACAGGCTAAACAGGATCTGGTGAGCTTTTTTTGTGGCATTTGCTGTTGTTGTTGCTTCTGAACTGCCTGCTGCTTCTCTATGATGTCCTTCACCATCTCTTCAAGCGCTGCCTGGTCTAGAGAGACAGCCTCAGGAACACTCTTTGCGGGTGGATTGACCGGGGCAGGTGGAAGTACTGTCACTGGGACACTGATGGTTTCACTGCCTGAATGAAGACGCTGCCATAACTGCTGTGTCTCCAGGAGCTTTTCTGGGCTGGTGTTGAGTGAAGCATTAGTGTTCTTTTTTTTAGCAAGGTGTTTTATGTACCTGCTTATGTGCTGCTTTGTGGTTGAGTGCAAAAGGCTGTTTGGGTCAGTGCAGGCACTCTGTACCATAGCAGCATATTCAGCATCCACCTTTGTCAGGAGGTCCTTGCTCCCGTGGTGCTTGGCAAGCAAACCATCAATGGCATTTCTCATTGGATCTGTCCATCTGTTATGGTCCAACACAAAGACTCGACCACCTGTCTTAATGGGTCCAGTCCGAGCAGCACAGGGAGAAGCAGCTAAAGGCAGTGGTGGTGTGCTTGGCAGTTCTAAAAGAGATTCACAAAATTATTTTAAATGAAGTATTTGTGTTTTGTGTGCATAGATTAGGCAAACAGATTACACACATAATGTAATTACCTGCATCTAAAAGAAACTCCTCAGATGTTTGTTCCTTCACTGTCACAGCACTCGGAGTAGAAAAACGTTTAAAAATCACAGTCTGCGGGGGGCCTCTGGTCCACCAGCAGGAGGGGCCTCAGCAGAAGAGGAATCCTCTAAGCATTTCTGAAATTCAGCAAAATTAATGTTATTTGTGTAAAAAAATGTTTAATAAAAAGTCTGTTATGAAAAAAATTTAAAGGCTTACCTGAGATGGAAATGAGAAGTCAGTGCCAGATGAAGACTCTTCTTGCATCCCTAGGTCTGTCTTCCTGCTTTTGTGTTTGTCGAAGTCAAGAGGCACAGGTCGACAGCCTGGCTCCACATATTGTAGGCCAAACCTCTCGCCTGTGTCCCTGCTGGAGATGTGGAAGGCTGGATATTTGGGTTGCCCAGTCACTGTTATAGATGCCCTGTTTAACTCCATCATCAAAACAGGGTCAAACACTCCAGGTAAGACAAGCCCAGGCTGCTTCAGGTCAACGAGCCGCTGATAATTCCAGCGTGCCACACCAGTCATACCCTGCGCTTGGAACAGCTCAGGAGAGACGCGATTGCCCGTTACCCACTGAGCCTGGTGGAAATGAAACCCCTCCTGCTGTGAAGTGCCTCTGATAGGGATCCAGATGGGCACAGCAGCTCCTTCACCCTTGACATGATTCAGTTGTAGCGTTCCCCCATATCTGTAGAGGATTCCTTCCTCCACCTCAGGGTCACTCAGGCAGCCTCTAAGGATGTGGATACGCTGAATCCACCACAATTTTAGCATCGAGGGTTTAAAAAGGAAGATGTTGTTGGGATCCTTTGCAAGATGGAAATGGTGAAGTACTTCTTCCACTCTTTGGACCAGCTCTCTAGGATGTGGCACTTTTGTCCTGCAGTGCTCTCGGATGTGCTGCTTTGTGGGATTAGCAGGCTCAATTCCACAGAACTTGTATGCGTTCTTCAGTTTCTCCAGGTCACTCTGATCTACTACAGAGAAGGCAGAAGAGAGGAACTGGCAGAAGGAACTATACAGAGGATGGTGCTCCGAAACACATTCCCTGGTGAATCGCCGCATACAGTGAAACAAGTCTAGTTTAACCACCATGTCCTCATTGTACTTCTGGCAAGCGGCATTTACATTCTTGAGGTTTCCTGATGTAACCTCTGCCACAGTAGCTTCAGTGGTCCTCCAAGCTTCCCACTGCTGGTGCTCATACGGTCCTGGGTCCATCACTCTGAATGCAGCACAGCAGTCCCTAAGTAAATAAAATGGAAATAAAATTTAATTTTAATGCATTCATTACATTTGCCTGTACATCTTGATGTGATGAGTGATGAAATTTGATTATTCTTACCTGTCCACCCACTGGTACTTGGCCTTGGGTATGCCAGCAGCACTGTAGCGATTGGCCATCCCACAGTACATTGACGTCAAGGACTGCTCACTCTCAGACTGCAGCATCACCCAGGACAGGATCATCCAGTTCTCGTTCATCACAGCATAGGATGACATTGTGCCAGATGAGAGGGTCACTTTTCTAGCAACTTTGCGTGTGTGATCTGACCTGAACACCTGTCCAAAAGTGCCTTGAAGGAGCTGAGTGAGAACTGCCTCTTGACGCTGATATTCCTGAAGCAAGCACTCCACCAGATAATGTGCAGACACAGACACCCCATGCCACCCATCAGTGTCTTCGTAACCCCCAAACGAAGCAGGTGTGTCGTCCTTCCTCAATGCTCCTGTGATGGTTTTCTGGCCATACAGTCCTGCTTCAGCATCCCTGACGTTCTGCACCATTAGAAGGTAAGCAAGGTGGGCCCTTTCAAACTTAAGGTGAAGCACCTCAGACAGCTGGTTGGCCATATCATTGGGGGACTTTCCAGAGCGCCTCAGTTCATCCATCACCGTTTTACAGATTGCCTTCTTATAGGTGAGGAAGGCTGGCAAGATGTTTCTAAATCTCTGAGGTAGCATGTCCACCCACTGTGGTTTATCAGCAAACCAGTATTTTTTACATGCCTTACAGCACAGACGTGAAGCAAGGATGTAATATTGCCCACTAGTGCCAAGGATCACTCGGGGTCTTCCCACACCTGAGGACACAACATGCGGATTTGGACAGCTGTAGAGACAGGGCAGGATGTAATTGTTTCTAAGCCTTTCATTTATACTGTGCTCAGGTTTCCAAATGAAAAAGGGATGGAGCTGGAAGTACTTTGGTGACGGAAGGCCCATGTTTGTCTCTATAAGCTCGGGCTGAGGTGGATAGCGCAACAAGGAGACCATATTCATGAGGTGTCTTACTGGGCGTGATCCTGGCCAAAGCCCCATGGACTCCATCTCTGTTTTCATCCAAATCCTTTGATGAAGAGAGCAGTTCCAGTGACTAATATCTTGCAAATATCCACTAACAGGTGCTTCTGTCTGTGCAGACGCCATTGATGCAGGAGCTGTAGGTGCTGATTGTGCGGCAGAAGGTGGTACAGAGCCATCAGTCTGTGAAGAAGGCCTACACACAGGAGCTGGTGGACTGGGAGAACTAGAGACTGCATGTGATGCCGGTGAAGGCTGTGGCATAACTGCAAGAAAACAAAGCAAAGGAAATTAATGTGTATTCATATATCGTGTATAACACATTTAATGCACGTGTGTTTAACTGTCTTTACTTTTTTTCTTCAAGTATCTGGGAACAGGGGTTTCAGTGAGTGCAGACGGCATTGGTGCAGGTGTGGGTGCTGATTGTGCTGCGTGAGGTGGTGCAAAGCCTTCACTCTGTGAAGAAGGCCTACACACAGGAGCCGATGTTGTTGGAGGAGCTGCAAGGAAAAGCACATGGAGGAAATTAAAACTGAATGTACATATGTATTTGATTGTCTTGACTACATTAAATGACTAGTAATATATATTCTGATAATGTTCAAATGTCTGTAAGTAAACAGTCGACTTTTTCACAAAAAATAACAGTTTAGCATGCATACAATTCATGAAGTGCACTCACCCTCACCACTGGTATATTCAAACCTTAACAGTAGTTAGAACAAAAGAACATGTTTTTAGAACAGGCAAGAACACTGCCAAAACAACAAATAAGAGAATTAAAATCAGAGATGGAGGTTAAGTGTGTATGTAACCGAATTAGCCTCCAAAACTGATGTGTAAAGTAACCTGTTGTAGATAAGTCTGTGGATCCTGTGGCTGCAGATGATGATCCTAAAAAATAAGCATTCGAATTTGAATGGTTTCTCCAGTATGTTATTTTTTTTAACAATTTTATAAGATTTTGACATGGGTATATATATATATAACATACACGACACAATACTTGATTTACTTACTCAGCTGTGTGAGATATTTTGTTGGAGAAAGACTCAGCATCATCCTCTCCAGTTGTTCATCCTCCTCCATTACTATAAAATATAATGAATGCATCATTAGATAGGTAGGCTTTAATAGTCAATATAAGCAAATTAGCATGAATTTTATTAACTCACCAGGCTGATCAGAGTCAGTAATGGAAGGAACCGGTGGTCTTGCAGCGGAAGCTGATGGTGGGGGCAACGGAGGAGTGTTTTTGGTCATCTGTTTTTGCTGCTGTTTTAAAAGATACTGCTGCAAATTGTACATTTTGCTGCCTGGCACACACTTCTGCCTCATTATAAAGAAAGCATATCCGTCTGCCCTGGTATCCCAAATTTTCTTCCAAGTGTCTCGTGCTCTGGATCCAAATCCAAAAGTATTGTCATCCTCTGTCAAAACTGGCAGTGGATCTGACCTTTGAGACAGGTACTGTTTGAGATCTTCAATTTCCTTGAAGCTTCTTGAATACTCAAGAAAGGAAATGAGGCTATCCTTGCATGGACCCTCTGGGTTGAACTGCCCAGCCCGTTCCTCTTCCTCAACCTTATCGGACAGGTACAAAGCATAGCCGACGTCATTCTCTAATAACCACTTGAAAGACTTGCCCTTGTACTTGCCGAACTGAAGAATGCATTCTCCCAACACCTCTTGCTTGTCCGAGACATCCCCTCCTCTATGGAACACCACAGACCGGGCATTCAGCTTGACCAGATCGTCTCTTTGAGGTGTTGACTTGTCCTGCAGTGAAGGGTTGTCTTTCATTCTTGTTGCCTCTTCAGACGGGTCCCGGCGTAAATGGCCTGATGGACCTTTCCTGAAAGACACTTGGACTTTTCCGGGGAAAAACACAGGTTTCTTCATAATGCTGTTCTGAAATCAGAATGTATTCATTAGTGTTTCAGCATAACCATTTAAATATTTACAGTAGCAAAGTGAAATAAGACAGTTAATACAAACTAAAGAATCAGTGATATATATAAAAGAGTTATTTTAAAATGCTGTAATATTCCTTGATATTGCTGTTTCTTAACTGAATAAATACAGCCTCAGAGCACAGAGTGTTTATTAAGTTTGCATTATTTAATATTCATTAATCAAATTGTTTAAAAAAGATTTAATATAAAAATGTGTATGCATAAATGTATGCATGTATATATATAAAAAGTTTAACTAATTAAAAATGTTCAATTATACTATTAAATTGCACACATACTTTTATTTGTTTGTAAATGAAATGTAATATGTGTGTGTGTGTGTGTGACATTAAATACATTACAGGAGGACCAAACCTGCAGAAATTATGCAACAGTGGAAATGAATAAATAAATATGTAAATAAATAAAAAGAATATAAATAAATAAAGGACTAAATGCCTTGATATAATAAGTTTGATTTATTCTTAATCAAAACATTTTTTGAATTGTTCCCATCCCTTTCTGCTTTTATTTATGAGTTAGTTAATATTTATATTTGGTAAGCAAGACCAACCAACAATTATCATTATCAAAAAATGTAAGAAGATATAAAACTAAAGAAAGAAAATTTTAATAAATAAAGGATAAAACAAATATATCTGGAAATGAATATTTAAATAAATAAATATACAAATAAATAAATGCATAAATAAATATAAGAATAAACTGAACAAACAAATAAATAAAATAATAAATAAATACAATTAAAAAGAATACAATACATTAAAATGTAAATGCAAAAACATATATATTTGTGGACAAATATACAAAAAATACATTTGATTAAAATTAATCATAAGTCGTTAATTCCTTTATTTAATTTCCTATTATCACATTTATCTATTTATTCATTTATTTATTCATTCATTCATTTTTAATTTTTAATTGCTTGTTCGGTCCTCCATACTATTGCACATGACATTAATTACTAACTGCACTGTTAACATATATTTTAAACATTGTTAGAGATTATGATGAAACATTCACCTTTACAAACAAATATACTAGATAAAGATAAAATAGCAGCTCGTCACAATCCATCGTCAAAATATCGTCACAATCCATTCAACAGGGTAACAATACGATTACATGACAATATACATGCAATTTAAATGATAAAATATTTTTATAATAATGTATATGCGCTCACCTGAGTTGAAATCTGTCTGCATCTGTAGTTTAGACAGTAACAAAACGAAACAAGTTGGCTGACAAGTCTGTAAACAAATATCTCTCCGATCGTAAAACAGGTCTCCCCTCCTCCGCTGCGAATGATTGACAGATGACACGCTAAACAGCGCCGGGAAGTCTACGTGTGGCCAAAAGTGTATTGCATCCGTAGTGTTAAGCACTACCATAGAGAATGAATGAGAAAAGTTAAGGGAAGTTAAGCTTAACCATTTTCGGCTCCCGAGACCCGGCCCCGATTCCCGGCCAATGCAAAAAGATAATTTTGAAGTCCCAGCGGTCTGGTTCTTTAAAGCTTTTGTATGTAACTTCTGCTAACTCAAGATCAACAAGTGGTCCTTATCTTTTATCTCTTATGCAACCCATGAAGCGTAACCTCACTAGCTGTTCTTAGCGATCACTCAAGGACGTGTCTGTTTGAGGTTGTCGAGCATTGGTGGTTCAGTGGTAGTATTCTCGCCTGCCACGCGGGAGACCCGGGTCCGATTCCCGGCCAATGCAGAAAGTTAGTTCAGAAGTCCCAGCGGTCTGGTTCTTTAAAGCTTTGCTATGTAACTTCTGCTAACTCAAGATCAACAAGTGTTCCTTATCTTCCATCTCTTATGCAACCATGAAGCATAACCTCCCTACCTGTTCTTAGCGATCACTCAAGGACGTGTCTGTTTGAGGTTGTCGAGCATTGGTGGTTCGGTGGTTCAGATCAACAAATGTTCCTTAAATTTTATCTCTTATGCAACCCATGAAGCGTAACCTCACTAGCTGTTCTTAGCGATCACTCAAGTACGTGTCTGTTTGGGGTTGTCGAGCATTGGTGGTTCAGTGGTAGAATTCTCACCTGCCACGCGGCAGACCCGGGTCCGATTCCTGGCCAATGCAAAAAGATAACTTTGAAGTTCCAGCGGTCTGGTTCTTTAAAGCTTTTGTTTGTAACTTCTGCTAACTCAAGATCAACAAGTGTTCCTAATCTTCCATCTCTTATGCAACCAATAAAGCATAACCTCCCTACCTGTTCTTAGCGATCACTCAAGGACGTGTTTGTTTGGGGTTGTCGAGCATTGGTGGCTCAGTGGTAGAATTCTCGCCTGCCACGCGGGAGACCCGGGTCCGATTCCCGGCCAATGCAGAACGTTAGTTCAGAAGTCCCAGCGGTCTGGTTTTTAAAGCTTTTATATGTATCTTCTGCTAACTCAAGATCAACAAGTGTTCCTTATCTTCCATCTCTTATATAACCAATAAAGCATAACCTCCCTACCTGTTCTTAGCGGTCACTCAAGGACGTGTCTGTTTGAGGTTGTCGAGCATTGGTGGTTCAGTGGGAGAATTCTTGTTTCCCAAGCGGGAGACCCGGGTCCGATTCCCGGCCAATGCAAAAAGATAATTTTGAAGTCCCAGCGGTCTGGTTCTTTAAAGCTTTTGTATGTAACTTCTGCTAACTCAAGATCAACAAGTGTTCCTTATCTTTTATCTCTTATGCAACCCATGAAGCGTAACCTCACTAGCTGTTCTTAGCGATCACTCAAGGACGTGTTTGTTTGGGGTTGTCAAGCATTGGTGGTTCAGTGGTAGAATTCTCGCCTGCCACGCGGGCGACCCGGGTCCGATTCCCGGCCAATGCAGAAAATTAGTTCAGAAGTCCCAGCGGTCTGGTTCTTTAAAGCTTTGCTATGTAACTTCTGCTAACTCAAGATCAACAAGTGTTCCTTATCTTTTATCTCTTATGCAACCAATAAAGCATAACCTCCCTACCTGTTCTTAGCGATCACTCAAGGACATGTCTGTTTGAGGTTGTCGAGCATTGGTGGTTCAGTGGTAGAATTCTCGCCTGCCACGCGGGAGACCCGGGTCCGATTCCCGGACAATGCAGAAAGTTAGTTCAGAAGTCCCAGTGGTCTGGTTCTTTAAAGCTTTGCTATGTAACTTCTGCTAACTCAAGATCAACAAGTGTTCCTTATCTTTTATCTCTTATGCAACCCATGAAGCGTAACCTCACTAGCTGTTCTTAGCGATCACTCAAGGACATGTCTGTTTGAGGTTGTCGAGCATTGGTGGTTCAGTGGTAGAATTCTCGCCTGCCACGCGGGAGACCCGGGTCCGATTCCCGGCCAATGCAAAAAGATAATTTTGAAGTCCCAGCGGTCTGGTTCTTTAAAGCTTTGCTATGTAACTTCTGCTAACTCAAGATCAACAAGTGTTCCTTATCTTTTATCTCTTATGCAACCCATGAAGCGTAACCTCACTAGCTGTTCTTAGCGTTCACTCAAGGACATGTCTGTTTGAGGTTGTCGAGCATTGGTGGTTCAGTGGTAGAATTCTAGCCTCCCACGCGGGAGACCCGGGTCCGATTCCTGGCCAATGCAGAAAGTTAGTTCAGAAGTCTCAGCGGTCTGGTTCTTTAAAGCTTTTGTATGTAACTTCTGCTAACTCAAGATCAACAAGTGTTCCTTATCTTTTATCTCTTATGCAACCCATGAAGCGTAACCTCACTAGCTGTTCTTAGCGTTCACTCAAGGACATGTCTGTTTGAGGTTGTCGAGCATTGGTGGTTCAGTGGTAGAATTCTCGCCTCCCACGCGGGAGACCCGGGTCCGATTCCCGGCCAATGCAGAAAGTTAGTTCAGAAGTCTCAGCGGTCTGGTTCTTTAAAGCTTTGCTATGTAACTTCTGCTAACTCAAGATCAACAAGTGTTCCTTATCTTCCATCTCTTATGCAACCATGAAGCATAACCTCACTAGCTGTTCTTAGCGATCACTCAAGGACGTGTCTGTTTGAGGTAGTCGAGCATTGGTGGTTCAGTGATAGAATTCTCGCCTGCCACGCGGGAGACCCGGGTCCGATTCCCGGCCGATGCAGAAAGTTAGTTCAGAAGTCCCAGCGGTCTGGTTCTTTAAAGCTTTGCTATGTAACTTCTGCTAACTCAAGATCAACAAGTGTTCCTTATCTTTTATCTCTTATGCAACCATGAAGCATAACCTCACTAGCTGTTCTTAGCGATCACTCAAGGACGTGTCTGTTTGGGGTTGTCGAGCATTGGTGGTTCAGTGGTAGAATTCTCGCCTGTCACGCGGGAGACCCGGGTCCGATTCCCGGCCAATGCAGAAAGTTAGTTCAGAAGTCCCAGCGGTCCGGTTATTTAAAGCTTTTGTATGTAACTTCTGTTAACTCACGATCAACAAGTGTTCCTTATCTTCCATCTCTTATGCAACCCATGAAGCATAACCTCCCTACCTGTTCTTAGCGATCACTCAAGGACATGTCTGTTTGAGGTTGTCGAGCATTGGTGGTTCAGTGGTAGAATTCTCACCTGCCACGCGGGAGACCCGGGTCCGATTCCCGGCCAATGCAAAAAGATAACTTTGAAGTCCCAGCGGTCTGGTTCTTTAAAGCTTTTGTATGTAACTTCTGCTAACTCAAGATCAACAAGTGTTCCTTATCTTTTATCTCTTATGCAACCCATGAAGCATAACCTCACTAGCTGTTCTTAGCGTTCACTCAAGGACATGTCTGTTTGAGGTTGTCGAGCATTGGTGGTTCAGTGGTAGAATTCTCGCCTCCCACGCGGGAGACCCGGGTCCGATTCCCGGCCAATGCAGAAAGTTAGTTCAGAAGTCTCAGCGGTCTGGTTCTTTAAAGCTTTGCTATGTAACTTCTGCTAACTCAAGATCAACAAGTGTTCCTTATCTTCCATCTCTTATGCAACCATGAAGCATAACCTCACTAGCTGTTCTTAGCGATCACTCAAGGACGTGTCTGTTTGAGGTAGTCGAGCATTGGTGGTTCAGTGATAGAATTCTCGCCTGCCACGCGGGAGACCCGGGTCCGATTCCCGGCCGATGCAGAAAGTTAGTTCAGAAGTCCCAGCGGTCTGGTTCTTTAAAGCTTTGCTATGTAACTTCTGCTAACTCAAGATCAACAAGTGTTCCTTATCTTTTATCTCTTATGCAACCATGAAGCATAACCTCACTAGCTGTTCTTAGCGATCACTCAAGGACGTGTCTGTTTGGGGTTGTCGAGCATTGGTGGTTCAGTGGTAGAATTCTCGCCTGTCACGCGGGAGACCCGGGTCCGATTCCCGGCCAATGCAGAAAGTTAGTTCAGAAGTCCCAGCGGTCCGGTTATTTAAAGCTTTTGTATGTAACTTCTGTTAACTCACGATCAACAAGTGTTCCTTATCTTCCATCTCTTATGCAACCCATGAAGCATAACCTCCCTACCTGTTCTTAGCGATCACTCAAGGACATGTCTGTTTGAGGTTGTCGAGCATTGGTGGTTCAGTGGTAGAATTCTCACCTGCCACGCGGGAGACCCGGGTCCGATTCCCGGCCAATGCAAAAAGATAACTTTGAAGTCCCAGCGGTCTGGTTCTTTAAAGCTTTTGTATGTAACTTCTGCTAACTCAAGATCAACAAGTGTTCCTTATCTTTTATCTCTTATGCAACCCATGAAGCATAACCTCACTAGCTGTTCTTAGCGTTCACTCAAGGACATGTCTGTTTGAGGTTGTCGAGCATTGGTGGTTCAGTGGTAGAATTCTCGCCTCCCACGCGGGAGACCCGGGTCCGATTCCTGGCCAATGCAGAAAGTTAGTTCAGAAGTCTCAGCGGTCTGGTTCTTTAAAGCTTTTGTATGAAACTTCTGCTAACTCAAGATCAACAAGTGTTCCTTATCTTCCATCTCTTATGCAACCCATGAAGCATAACCTCCCTACCTGTTCTTAGCGATCACTCAAGGACTAGTCTGTTTGAGGTTGTCGAGCATTGGTGGTTCAGTGGTAGAATTCTCGCTTCTCAAGCGGGAGACCCGGGTCCGATTCCCGGCCAATGCAAAAAGACAATTTTGAAGTCCCAGCGGTCTGGTTCTTTAAAGCTTTGCTATGTAACTTCTGCTAACTCAAGATCAACAAGTGTTCCTTATCTTCCATCTCTTATGCAACCATGAAGCATAACCTCACTAGCTGTTCTTAGCGATCACTCAAGGACGTGTCTGTTTGGGGTTGTCGAGCATTGGTGGTTCAGTGATAGAATTCTCGCCTGCCACGCGGGAGACCCGGGTCCGATTCCCGGCCGATGCAGAAAGTTAGTTCAGAAGTCCCAGCGGTCTGGTTCTTTAAAGCTTTTGTATGTAACTTCTGCTAACTCAAGATCAACAAGTGTTCCTTATCTTCCATCTCTTATGCAACCAATAAAGCATAACCTCCCTACCTATTCTTAGCGATCACTCAAGGACGTGTCTGTTTGGGGTTGTCGAGCATTGGTGGTTCAGTGGTAGAATTCTCGCTTCCCAAGCGGGAGACCCGGGTCCGATTCCCCGGCCAATGCAGAAAGTTAGTTCAGAAGTCCCAGCGGTCTGGTTCTTTAAAGCTTTTGTATGTAACTTCTGCTAACTCAAGATCAACAAGTGTTCCTTATCTTTTATCTCTTATGCAACCAATAAAGCATAACCTCCCTACCTGTTCTTAGCGATCACTCAAGGACGTGTCTGTTTGAGGTTGTCGAGCATTGGTGGTTCAGTGGTAGAATTCTCGCTTCCCAAGCGGGAGACCCGGGTCCGATTCCCGGCCAATGCAAAAAGATAATTTTGAAGTCCCAGCGGTCTGGTTCTTTAAAGCTTTGCTATGTAACTTCTGCTAACTCAAGATCAACAAGTGTTCCTTATCTTTTATCTCTTATGCAACCATGAAGCATAACCTCACTAGTTGTTCTTAGCGATCACTCAAGGACGTGTCTGTTTGGGGTTGTCGAGCATTGGTGGTTCAGTGGTAGAATTCTCGCCTGCCACGCGGGAGACCCGGGTCTGATTCCCGGCCAATGCAGAAAGTTAGTTCAGAAGTCCCAACGGTCTGGTTCTTTAAAGCTTTGCTATGTAACTTCTGCTAACTCAAGATCAACAAGTGTTCCTTATCTTCCATCTCTTATGCAACCATGAAGCATAACCTCACTAGCTGTTCTTAGCGATCACTCAAGGACGTGTCTGTTTGGGGTTGTCGAGCATTGGTGGTTCAGTGGTAGAATTCTCGCCTGCCACGTGGGAGCCCCGGGTCCGATTCCCGGCCAATGCAGAAAGTTAGTTCAGAAGTCCCAGTGGTCTGGTTCTTTAAAGCTTTTGTGTGTAACTTCTGCAAACTCAAGATCAACAAGTGTTCCTTATCTTTTATCTCTTATGCAACCCATGAAGCGTAACCTCACTAGCTGTTCTTAGCGATCACTCAAGGACATGTCTGTTTGAGGTTGTCGGGCATTGGTGGTTCAGTGGTAGAATTCTCGCCTGCCACGCGGGGGACCCGGGTCCGATTCCCGGCCAATGCGGAAAGTTAGTTCAGAAGTCCCAGCGGTCTGGTTCTTTAAAGCTTTTGTATGTAACTTCTGCTAACTCAAGATCAACAAGTGTTCCTAATCTTCCATCTCTTATGCAACCAATAAAGCATAAAATTTATTTTCTTTGTATATCTTGAAACATATATCTGCTTGAGTGGTTTGTGAAGTTGCAAGATGCATCATCATCTCCTTTGCAAATAGTTCAATAGTGTCCGCTTTGCAAAGAGGTCAATAGGACAGTACAAAAAGACAGAATGGTCTGTCTTTCTTAGCAATAGATAATTTTGAGTGCATCAAGAACAAGACATGTTTGGTTAGGTGTTGTTTCTTAAGTGACATATGTGCTGACTGTGGAGATGCATAGAACTCAGGGGCCTTAGTCCAAAGATAAGACGAGGAGGAGGTACACCTAGGAGGTTGATCTTTTGGGTATATAAACTCTGTAAAATGAGAAGACATTTGCCCTTCTCATATCAGACTCTGTCTGTGTGTGAACTGCCTTTCTTGCAAGAAATAAATACTTACACTTATAACTTTCGAGATCTTCATTTGTTCTTCAACTGTTGTTTAAGATGTTGATAAAAGAATTTCCACAACAGTAGCTTACGTCTGCGGATGATCTCTTGTGTTAGTCCCTTTGAGCTGCCGTCCTTGTCGCTGAACCAGTACTTTTTGCTTGAAATGTTCAAATTTGGCAATGATGGGGCGGGAACGGGTGGCGTTGACGAGTTTCTGTCCTATACGGGGAACGCGGTGGAAGGTGATGTTCTCCACAGTCTCTGGTGCAAGTTTGAGCTGATTAACCAAGAAGTCCTTAACAGATTTTTCTGGGTCTTCGGTGGATGATTCGGGAATGCAGGAGAAGGTTAGATTGTCTCTCATAGTGCGTGACTGTATATCCAGGATAGTTTCTTGCATGGCTTTGTTGTCGGCGATGACGTAAGTAAGTTGAGTGTTTACAGTGGAAAGTTTTGCAGTGAGTGTGTCCACGGAGCTTTTCAGTGAATTATTTTCATCGACTTGTTGTTGACTGTATTCCAGGCTATGACGGAGGTTTTGAAACTCTTTGTGCATGTACTTCGATTAGTGAGAGTCTAGAGTCCAGCTTAGATAATCGCTCGTTGATTGATAAAAGTATGTCGGAACAGCAGTTTGTTTTGATCAGGGTGGATGCTGGTGATGTTGGTGACGGCGGTGAATCGGTTGATACGGGAGAAGAATCCGAAGTGCGTGGTTTTTTGGCTTTGCGTGATCACCCCATTGTAAACAGTCTGTTTAAGTGATGATCAATGTAATCCTCCAGTTGGTCCAGGTCTGAGATGAAATCCAGGTTTTGAGTTAGGTTTAAAGTGAGTGATGTTGTTACGAAAAAAAATGAGAGAGAGAGAAGGAAAAAAAAAAACTAAAAAGGTTTTTTATCTTTTTCTAGCAGCGGCGCGCTGCCATGAATTTTCGCACCCAACGCACACACACACACCCACTACGTCAGTACGTCATCATGCTCCATCCTAGAAATGTTTAAAAACAGAAAGAAATATGAAGCTAATACGATGTTTAGACAGAGCAGCCTTTGAGCAAACAAACACAAAGCACAGCAGGCAGCGAGGCAGACAGGAGAAAACGATCACCGATATAATGTATTGGAACTGGTTTTATTATTTATCAGATGATACAACATCATCAAAGATTGTTTATAAGACGATATGCATCTATAGTAATACATTAAGTGTACATGTATAATGCATTATAAATACAGGCTTTGTTGAAAGAGTTACTGAATATTTTTCATTCCATTTCTTTTTTTTGCAGAGATTTGAGTAATAGGGTTGTTCACTGTTCTTTATTTTATCAATAAATCATACACCTTATGAAAGTCCTATCAGGCCAAACCACCACTTCCTCAAATATATATTGCAAAGTTGCAATGGTCAAATTTCGATGACATTCCATACTGCTTTCTTGGTAGTTTTACTGATAAGTAATCATACCATATTCACATCTAATTTTATTTAAACATTTTCTTAGTAAAATATCAACATGATGCTAGTAATTACCCCAGAAAGCCTAAAACTATGCAGGAAGTGCAAGCATTATACCGTTATTATTATTTTAAACATTGTTCAGAATATAAACAATAATGTCTTCATACTGATACTATTAGATGTGTTAGTTCATTAGAAGTTAATTCATACATTTTCATACATCTTTGTTGTAACTTCAGACCAAACTTAAAAATACCTTTATCATGATTTCTTTAGTCAGAATAATAAATTGTCTCAATATACTGAAAAAAGAAAATTAGATACAAAATGTGTTCCCCTGTCTTTTCATGTTCAGCTGTTCCCTGTTTTGTTGATTAGTCTCCCCAGGTGTTTCTGATTAGCCATGCCACCTTGTTATCTTGTTTAGCTTGTTTGTCTATGTATTTATACCTCTGTTCTCCAGTTGTTGTTTGTTGTAGATGTTCCTTGTTCCTGCCCTGAGTTCCTTGTGATGTAATTTTCCCTGGATTACCTGTTCATTTAATTAAAGTGCTTGCGTTTTGATTCACTCTCCGCTTTATTCCTTGCCCCGACGTTACAGTTAAGTCCAGTCAGAATTTTCTGCATAACCTAATTTATCATAATGATATGTAGGCTTACTGTTAATACAGAGTATGCAGGAATCCTAAAAATTTGAGTTTGGTGAACTGTAGTAGTAATATTGCACTTCAAAAGTTCATGAATTTTTTTGAGGCTTCAAAAAGACTGCTGTGGGGAAATACAAATCCCCATTACAAGTATGTGGAATTGCTCTCATCTTCCCTCTGATCTTCGTCAACACAGTTCACCTCCAGGACTTTGATAACAGTTGCCAGTGTGCTATTTGGATCCAGTAGAGTCACTAAAGGGACATTCAAACCTCTATCCTTGAAGATAAGATTCTGCAGAGTCATGGCTAACATTGAATCAATGCCTAAATCGAAAAGATGAACATCATCATTCAGCTCGTCCATCTCAACACCAGTCGTTTCACTAATCATGAACCTCAGATAATCACGTGGTGAGGATGACGTCATGGGTAGTTCAGTTCTAGATATGAACACTCCGGCTTTACTAATAGCTTCCTGTGCTATTTTGAACAAGCGTACACTCAGTGATTTGTTCTGACTGAGGATGTTATTCCAGCTGTTTTTAAAATTGAACCTACATACAACTTGTTGAGGTTTGTTGATCAAGAGACACTGCTCAAGACTTTCATGGATTTCTGGAATCTCCAAAAGCATGATTCCCTTTGCCTCCAGAAATCTTTGGAAATGGACTTTGTTCAGAAGAAGGCCAAGATTTAAAGCCCCCCAATTAATGGACTGTCCAGAAAGCCCAATGTTTCTACGGTACTGACAGAAAGTGTCCATGAATGTATTAGCCGCAGCATAATTAGTTTGTGAGGCATTGCCAATGAAGGCAGAGATGGAGGAATAGCACACAAAGTAATCCAGTTTGCACTGTATGGTAGAACGGTGAAGGTTAATCACTCCGTTTACTTTTGGTTTCATAACTTTCTCATAAAGAGATTTGTCAAGACGTTCAATCAGCCCATCATGCAGGACAACCGCACTGTGAAACACCCCTTTGATGGGACTGGATGGAAATAGTTTTCCAATATTAACAATTGTCTGGTCCACTTGCTCAGAAACTGAAACATCACATGGCAGAGATTTAATGACAGAACCCCAATGGCTACTGACCTGACTTATCTCTTGTTGCATTTGAGGGTTTGGATTACTCCTAGACAGAAGGACAATGTTGCCTCCTCCTCTCTGAGCAATGAACTTTACTGTCTCAAAGCCCAACCCTGTTAGACCACCTGTGACAATATAAACTGCATTTTCCTGGAATAGACTGTGTTTAGGCATCACTGGAATGTCAGACAGCTGGTTCTTGACTTCACTGTTCAGGATGATGAGAGGTAGGATCTGGCATCTGAAGTATGATTCAGATTCTTTTAAAGACATAAGATCAATGTTTTGAGATTTCACTTTTTGAACAGCTGTTGTGTCTAAAGACAAGGACTTTCTGTCCAAATCCAAGGATTTCAGCCAACGGTAGATTTGTGGCATTTGTGTCTGCAGAGACCATTTCTGCATTATTTGGGACATAAAAAGGACATGGAAGTAGACCTCCTCATTTGTACTGAATGTCGTTGAATTCAATGGGAAATCTACCTGGTTGTCACAGACAAGCACAATGTCTTTGATGCATCTAACGCTGCTAGCTACTTCAATGGTTTTTAAATTATAAGGAGGTAGAAGGACAGCTCCCACAACCTCACTAAAATCACAAGACAGCTGATCAGCCTGTGTGCTCACTCTGACATTCCAACCTAATCTGTTTGCAATAGCAATCAACACTTTCATCAAAGCTGAATCAGGAACAGTGGAGAAAATACCCAATTTCCTTTGCTGTTTAGCCTGGGGTAAAGCCTTATGCAAGATCTCCCAAGCCAGTACCATAAAAGAGACACAAGGCACGCCATTCAGGAACGAAAACCGTTTTGCTTTGCAGCAAACGTCTGCTGGGATAACTACTTTAGTGTTGGCAGCCACAGGGTAACAAGACACAACATGATCACCAACTTTAAATTTCCTGACATCTTTACCCACAGCTGTGACAGTGCCACTGAAGTCAAGGGCTAAGAGCTTATGGTTTTCATTTGTGTGCTTGTTCCAGTACAATGTCTTACCTTGATTCAGGTCAGAAATGCTGACTGGAAAGTAATCTGATGAATGAACACAGATTTTACTGAGCTGAAGCTCAATATTTTTTCCTTGAATCAGTACAGTATGATTATCCATTTTTGTTGCAGAGAGATTTGTCATTATATATGGGTCAGATGTTTGCAAAATGAAGTCTTCATTTTGCAATATGTGTATGTTTCTTGAAGAGATTGCCTTGGTTGGCAAAGGTGTGTGGGTGATTTCAGGTTTGAGAATTTTGCCCTCCTTCACTACTAGCTCTGGATATTTGTTACAGGGGTAAGACCTGAGGACCTGGACCAAAGCTTTGATGTCTTCAAAAGTGGCAGAACCCATGTCAATCAGCTGGAAGGAAAGTTGTGGCAACTCAGCTGCACATGCTCTCGTCATGCCTAACAGAACAAACCCAGGGTTTATAAAGTTCACTAGTGTCTCAGACGACCTATAGGTTATTACTCTGATATTGCCTGGGAAATGAAGTGCCTTGAGATATCCGACAATCTTTCTGAAAATCTCACAAAACCCTGCCATACTGTCCAAGACCTTCTCTGATTCAAGAGAGGTTAGGTCTCCATCACCCCACATGAACAAAATTTCTTGAAAGTTTACACTTGAAATTTTCAGTTTTGACAAAAAATATTCCACTCTGCCTTCTAACAGTGTGTTACTGTTTGAAGAAGACACATATCTAGATGTTGGGTCCAAGTACTGTTGCAAAGCTTCAGAAATTCCTACCTGGTCAGAAAAGACCAATGCCTTAATCGGTGTATCAAATCTGATAGCTTCAGAGATGATACTGAAATTGTTATGGTAGAAGTACTCCTCGACTACTTGGGAACGACTTCCTAGCATTCGGATCTTCACATGCATCAATTCAACTAACACTCTACCCTGTTTGTTGGCTAAGCAGCCACAAATGTCAAAATAATCTTCTCTCACATTAACTGCTCTCAGATAAAAAACCATCTCCTCTTGCAATGGTTCAAATACAGTCAGGCTTCCTATTTGTGCAGGAAATTGAGGTCTTGCTGATTGGTCATGCCCTATAGTTACAGGAACAATTTGCATGAAATAATCCAAGACCACAGGGTGAAGGTGATAGTCGTGTAATTCAGGAAGTAATTCCTTTGGGACCTTCACAATAGATATTGCCTCTCTGTATTCTTCCCCACAATAAACATCTACCTTATTTCTGAAGACAGACCCATACTCAAATCCTGTTTGACTTAGATTCTTGTAGAGTTCCTCAGTCGTCATGTGGAATGTGCATCTTTTTGAAATACGGTCTACTGAAATGAATTGTTCTTCAGGACTTCTACCTGGTTTTGCTTCTACTGTGCCAAATGCAAAGACTGCGGAAGTAGACTGTATTTTAAAGTTACATGTGTTATCAGCCAAATGGTCTGATGGATCTAGATGTACTTTAATATCTGGGGCATTCTGGGTGAAAACGAATGGACTCTGGAATGTTATGCTGAGCTGCAGAGAATTTAGTGGAACCTTAGGTTTTGCGTATGCCATGTAAGTTGCTAAGCCCAACTCTGCATAAAATGCCCCAGGAATAATGGCAACCCCATTGTGCTTGTGGTGCTGCAGAAAGGCCACTGACTCAGAGGATAAATCACAGCTGAACACTGAACTGTCTGTACCCATTTGTGTAACTACTGGATGGTTGCCAGTGGGACTGATCAACGGCAAATGTGAAGCAAAGACATCTCTCTTCACATCATCAAACTGGTATCGTGGATAGGGAACTGGTTCAGTCTCAAAACCGCTGTAGAACATTTCCCAGTCCACTTTAACCCCAAGCTCAAACAGTTTGGAAACAAGAGCAAGCATGGTCTCGTGATCTTTATCAGGCTGCACTGAGGGAATCACAGTGAAGTCATTCCCCAGAGTCTCAGTGATGTACCTCTGCAAAGATCTTCTTGGACCAATTTCAACAAATATAACACTCCTTTTGTTTTTAGCTGCAGACTTCACAGCTTGTTCGAATTCAACTGGCTCTCTGATATTCTTTGCCCAATATTCACCAGTAATAAAATCCGAGGAACACAAACTAACACCCGTCACTGTTGAGAACAATTCTGTCTCCAAATTATGTGCCTGCAATGAGCCTATACTCTGTTCCACTTTGGATAAAATGGGATCCATCTTGTGACTGTGGTATGCTGCAGGTACGTCTAAAATGCGAAGGAACAAATCTTTTCCACTGGCTGAGTTGCTCAAATTCTGTTGCAGCCTGTCAATGTCATCTGCATCTCCTGAGAGGGTGCATGACTGAGGGCTGTTATAAGCAGCCAGACAAATCCTTCCTGAGTAAGATGGAAGAATTTTCAAGACTTCAGAAACAGCCATATTACTGACTACCAGCATCTTCCCTCCTGTCACAGTGCTTTGCAAAGAACTTCGATAGTGTATGACTTTCACTGCATCTTCAAGTGACAGCAAACCAGAACAATGAGCTGCAGCGACTTCTCCAATAGAGTGCCCCAAAACAGCATCAGGACTGATGCCCCAGTGTTGTAGAAGTTTGACAACAGCAACCTGAATAGCAAACAGAAGAGGCTGGACAATCTTTGGATCAGATGGCTCTGTACTTTTCTCAGATTCACTTTCCAACATCTGTATCAGATTCAAACTTCTGTGTCTTTGCAACAAAGTTTCAATCTTTACGATTTCCTCTCTGAAAACTGGCTCTTGTTTTAGGAGCTGCTTGCACATACCCTGATATGTAACACCATTGCCACAAAACACAAAAACTAGCTTGGAGTCGGTCTTTGATTGTGCAAGCTTTTTCTCTACAGCAGCAGTAAGTTTCTCTTGCAGATCTGCCAATGATGATGTTTGAATTACTTTCCTGTACTTGTGTTTCAAGTGACTTCTTCTACATGCAGATGTGTACAGTAAAGACTGTAGATCTGATATTTTACCTGTGCTGATCTGTTCTGCTATTTTTTCAATAATAATTTTCATGGATTTTTCGGAGGCTGCAGAGACTACAAAATACTGATGGGATTTGCTGATCAGCTGAGCTTTTGGCTTTTTTGACTGCACATATTGTCTGACAATTGCATGTGCATTTGTTCCACCAAACCCAAAGTTATTGATTCCTGCTGACCTCCCTGCTCTGGGGTCACTGATCCATTTTTCTGCTGTGGTGGGGATTTTAATATTGAGAGATTTAACGTCTATGCTGGAGTCTTCCAAAGAGTAGAACAATGATGGCACAATGGTTTCATGCTGCATCATCAGAAGAACCTTTATGAGCCCTGCAACACCTGCTGCAGATTCTGTGTGTCCAATATTGCCTTTAACAGAACCAATGATGAGTGGCCCTGACTTTTGAGGTCTTGCTTTGGCAATGACTTTTGAGATACTACCTGCCTCTACTGGATCTCCAATTGGAGTCCCAGTCCCATGAGCCTCAATGTACTCGACACTAGTCAAGTCAGTCTCTGAGTAGATTTTTCTAAGAAGCTCCTCCTGCTGTACCATGGATGGTTTGGTGATTGGACTAACGCTGTGGCCATCTTGATTTACTGCAGTTTTGCTGATGATACCCCAAATATGATCATGGTCCTCAAGAGCCTGTCAAAACATAAACAACTTCTGTTTCTTGGTTATAGTACTTTATCATAAGGTGCATTGTTGTTATGGTGATATGTTTATGTGAGACAATCTCATTAGTTTACTTTTTTCAGAGGCTTTAGGAGAACAATCCCACAGCCTTCACCTCTCCCATATCCATCTGCTTTGCTGCTGAAGGGTTTACTGGTGCCATCAGGGGAGATCATTTTAGCCTTGGAGAGAGCTACAAAAACTAGTGGCTCCAAAATACAGCTCACACCCCCACAGAAGGCCATTTCACAGTCTCCTGTTGAGTGGAACACAGACAGCCAGACATTACAAAAGCTATTAGTGGACTCAAAGGTGCTGTTAAAGACAGAAATTAGATGTGTGCTACAATGGACTAATCACACTTAGTTGCAGATTACTATAATACTGCTACAATAATAGAAATTATTTTTTATCGCTGGTATGCAGTAACAGTTGTACCTTACATTATGCACATCCAGTTACAGTTTGCTTACAAAACTGTTTTTTTTTCAGCTAGGATCGTCCTCCTGTGGGTGGCACAGTGGATAAGACACATGCCTTTGGTGTTAGAGACCCGGGTTTCGAATCCACTGTGAGACACCAATGTGTCCCTGAGCAAGACACTTGACTCCTAGTTGCTCCAGAGGCGTGCGGCCTCTGACATATATAGCAATTGTAAGTCGCTTTGGATAAAGGCGTCAGCTAAATGAATAAATGTAAATGTCATCCGTAACTCCATCAAGGTCAGCCAGGAACCTTGGAGTTGCATTTGATCATCAGTTGAACTTCACAGACCACATGGCTAGAACTTCCCAGTCCTGCAGGTTTGCCTTATACAACATTAGGAGGATCAGGTCCTTCCTATCATCGCTACACAACTCTTTGTTTAAGTGCTTGTTCTATCCTGACTGGGCTATTTTAATTCTCTCTTGACTGGTCTTCCAGCATCACTGTCAAAACTTACAAAAGGTAGGTAGGTAGGTTAACTTTATTTTCCCCAAGGGGAAATTTTGCTTGGGCACAGTGCAGAGTTGCTTAATGAAAAAAATAAAGAAAGAAATAAAAAACATCACAAAACACATCACAAATCACAAAACACATCAAGAAAGAACCTGAGAAGACAAGAAAAAGTAGACAGAAGAAAAAGGACATTGTCCCATGGATTTGTTCCAGTTCCATGGATTAAAGTGCAAGTGAGGTTTATGATTATTAATTGTCAAATTTCTAATTTGATTTTAAAGAACAAGGAACTATTAAACAAAATTGAAATTCTACTTCTACACAGATCATTTCTAATGATTTCTAGATTTATTTTTGTAATAATTCTAATTGCATAATTTTCATAATTTTTACATTTCTCTTTGAGATCTAATCACTTTAGGTGAATTAAAACTTAACTTAACTTAACTCTGAAAGTTAAAATTTGAAAGTTATTATTACTATTACAAAAATAGTGTTAGACTCAGATTTGCTTATTATTGTCATTGCGTTTTATCATTTCGTCTCGTTGGTTATAAACTTAACCACTATATTGAAATAATTCATTTGCGTGACGCTTCAATAGGAGACATTACCATCTCCATACAAGTTTCAAATAAACCAGAGACAATCGTCTTTTACAAAGTTTATTTGTGTGTTTAGTTGTTCATCAACTATCAAATCTATACTCTAAATCTATAATCTAGTAGATCAAAGGTAGTGGGATCCAACCTCCTTGCTTCATTTCTCCTTCATCACGTCTTTTCTGTTCTGTCCTGCTTTATTCCATCTTATTCTGCACTAGGGAACAAACCTGGAAGAACCATCAACCGACTCTAAAAAGAGACAAAGATAATTTTTCCCAACAAACAGATTATTAGTTGAGTGACGAGATCTTCACATCACTAGCCTCACTGTGTACACTTAGTCATCACGACACTCCACTATTGGCGCACACTTACTGAAACGACACTCAGCCGTGCAACCACATATAGGCTTATATCACACAGATCTGTGTCAGTCTCTTCACCAAGCGTGCCAACATGTTGTGGACTACAAATCCCACTGCCCAACGGGAAGATGTGGACGCCTGGCTCAGAGGCATTACAGACTGCCTCACACCAAAGACAATTGAACTGTTATTATTTTTAATAATAATCATAATTCTGAGAAGATTCCTGACACATGATTCAAGCCAAAACCAAAGGTAGGTAGGTAGGTAGTTTTTATTTCGTACCCGCAGGTAAAATTGTATTACAGATAAAAAAGTATTCGGTCATCCACATAAAACATACAATACAAATATTTCACGTACAAATGAACAAATGGACAACTAGACTTCATGACAAACTGCGCCTTGACACATACGTTATCCGTATTAACTGTCAAGTGCTAAAAACTACTCTCTTATCATTTAGTAATTCAATTGCGGCTGGAACAAAAGTATTCTTATATCGTCTTGTTTTCCATCTCAAAGCCGCAAAACGGCGACCAGACGGAAGTAACTTAAAATCATTCCTTAGGGGATGCGACTGATCACTCAAGACAGCACTTGCTTTCCGATACAGCTGATCTGTGTATACATTTCCTAGGTTCCTTTGATTTACTCCAATTATTTTACTCGCCCATCTTACAATTTGGTTTAGGGAGTTTCTGTTCTTCACTGACAGACTTCCATAGCACACCACTATGGAAAAAGACATAAAAGATTCAATAAAAGCGAAATAAAACAAACTCAGCATACGTCTGTCGATGTGAAATTTTGCAAGTTTCCTAAGGCATCTCAAACGTTGATGACCCTTTTTACAGACCATGTCACAGTTAGATTCAAATGAAAGTTTTGAATCTATAATTGTACCCAGATATTTAAAACTCTCCACCTGTTCCACAGTCTGTCCTTTAATAATCGTAGTAACGTGATCAACGGTGCGCGTTCTAAAATCAATTATCATGTCTTTCGTTTTGGTAGTGTTTAACTTTAGATGGGAATCATCGCACCAGGTCACAAAATCCTCCACAACTGGACCATGATCCGACTCGTCCCCTTGTAGCAGACTAACTATCACTGTATCATCGGCAAACTTAACTAATATCCTATTTTCATATCCACTTTGACACATATTAGTATACAAAATGTATAGTAAGGGCGAAAGAACACAACCTTGTGGTGCTCCTGTAGATAAAAATAGTACATCAGAAAAACTGCCATTCACTTTGACCCTCTGCATTCTATTTGTTAAAAAATCCAGTAGCCATCCCACTAAATTGTGGTTCAACTTATAATACTCTAACAATCTTCTGGCTAGGATGTGGGGTTGTATAGTGTTAAAAGCGGAAGAGAAGTCTATGAACAACAGTCTTGCATGGGTATTTTTCCCCTCTAGGTGCTTAGTCAATAAATTTAACAGCATAAGTGAAGCATCCTCAACACTTCTGTTCGCTCTATATGCAAATTGCATGGGATCGAGGGCTTGTCCAGTCTTACTTAATAACTCAGACTTCACCAGTTTCTCAAATGATTTCATTACCAATGAGGTGAGGGCTACTGGTCTCAGATCATTTAACACCTTAGGCTTATTGCATTTAGGAACTGGAATAATAAAAGACTTTTTCCACAGACTAGGTACATTTTGTTCACGTAATGACCGATTAAAAATATCACAAAATATAGAAGTTAGTTGCCTTGCACAGTGCTTTAATATGCTCCCACATATATAGTCTGGACCAGGACTCTTATTCACCCTAGTGGAGAGAAACATTTTCTCTACTACAGCCTGTTCTAAGACTATGTGGGAATCATCCTTACACAGCCATCGTATTTCTTCTACTTCATTTTTAAAATCAAAACTTTCAAATCTTGCATAAAACATATTAAGAGCATTTGAAAGGTCATCATTTGATCTAAAACCACCAATACACACAGTGTTCTTATTTACATTGTCCTGTATTCCTGCAATTTTCTTCATACCAGACCAAGCAGAGCCTAAGTTATTCTCTGCCAAGTTTTTTTTCTAACCTAACTTTATATGCTTGTTTGGCTTTGAAGATCTCCATTCTGACTTCTTTCCTTGCTGTTATCCTTTCTAGGTTATCCCCTTGTTTGTAGGCTAGCTTCTTATTTAGCAAACTTGTTTTAACTGATTTTGACATCCATGGTCTGGTATTTGGGAAAACCTTAAATTTACGTGTAGGCACAATCATATCCTCACAAAAAGTTATGTATGAGCTTACAACATCTGTCAAGTCATCAATATGTTCACAAGAGTCTTTGAAGACCTCCCAGTCCTTTCCCAGTTCTTGAACAACATCAGATACAATGTTCGATGCAATGACGTTGTTTGCTTTTGGGTGAATGTACACAATAGTTATAAAAATTTGTGGAAATTCCCGTGGCAGATAAAATGGACGAAGGGATACTGATTACAACTCAACATCGGGTGTACAAATGTTCTCCCGAATAGTCACCGCAGTACAGTACCGCTTGTTGACATAAAGGCACACACCCCCACCGCGGGATTTACCTGTGATTTCTGCACTCCTATCCGTGCGAAACGGGGTGCCAAACCCATCAATACACAAGTCATTATCCAAATCCTGTTCAGTAAGCCAGGATTCTGTGAATGCCATAGCACAGCTGTTTCTATAATCCTGCAGAAAACGAACATTTCCCTGCAACTCGTCAAGTTTGTTCCGTAATGACTGTACGTTACCCAGAATCATTGACGGCAGGGAAATACGGGTGAGCTGTTTGCGCCGTAGTCGTTGGCGAACACCTCCCTTTTTTCCCCGCTTCCTTTTCTTGACTTTCACTGCGTTGTCTCCCGATGTAGAATTACAATTTTCCCTCCGAAGTATGCCGCCTGGAAGTTGAAAAAGCGGGTGCTGACCAATAAGTAGACTCGGCGTGTTCCAAGCCAATAGCTGATCTCTGGTATAATGAATCCGTGAAGCCGGAGCCGTAGTTCCAAGACAAACGAGATTCAAGTCCAAGAATATCCAACACGCGATTAAAAGTATCAGCTCCATTTGTCCCAACGGATAGATTTGTATTAAGCACACTTAGTCATGAGAACACAAACAAATTTAAACATAAAACATGCACGGAAATACCATAAAATAACACAAATAGGACGCCGAGTTTTTTCCTTCTGCTGGTCGCCGCTTGCGCATGCGCCCGTGAGACATATGGAACTAAACAAAATAACCTGTTCCCTAAGCAATGCCTTCACAGGCCAGCTAAACCTAAGCCACCAGCACGTCACCTACCTTCAGGAGGAGCTGACACGTACACAAAGCCGCATAGACAAGCTGGAAGTGAAAGTCCAGGACGACCTCAAGACCACCGAGTTCCTGAGAGAGCTGATGCACAACCAACACTGCAAAGACCAGCTCAAAGTGTCCGAAGCGGAGCAAGAAACAAACACCCAAGGTGACAAGCTCCAAGAAGACCTTGCAGTTACTGAACGTGACAAACAAGAGTTAAAGACTGTCAAGAAGCACCTGGAAAACCAACTCCAGTCTGCTGAACATCAGCTAGACAAAGCCAAAGCTGACATTGAAAGTAAGAACTCTAAAATCACTGCTCTGGAAGACCACCTGAGAAATGAACTCCAAAATGTCTTTACACAGAAACCAGAGCCAAGAAGGGAGAGACCTCCCTCAGCATCATCACTGCTGAGCAGAACAGAGTCCTCCATCAAAGAACTGTCATCCTATGGAAGAAGTGAATGGCCACATTCCAAAATGTCACCGGCCTTCACCACAGAACTCTTCCCTGCCAACCAACAAAGAGAGATCCTCCAGTCGGACGCCAAAGCTGCAGGTGGAATGACCTTCAAAGATCTCAACCAGCTGGGTAAGAACATCACCCAGTTCGACCCGAACTCCACGAAGGGCCACAGCATCCAGGCCTACCTCCAAGATATCAACTTCCTCCTAGAGGTGAGACCCCATATGACTGACAGAGACATTCTGTACCTCCTCAGATCCACATCCAGTCAAGAGGTACGAAGCTTCCTAAAGCGACAACCTGCTCATGTCAAGTCAAACTACCAGCTACTACGTGAGATCCTGATTAAAGAATTTACAAGTCCAGAGTCAGAACACGGTGTGTTAGTCGCCTTGGAAACCAAACAAGGTCGTCAAGAGACTCCCCAAGCCTATTATCACCGTTTCCGACAAGCCTACTTCGGTGCACATAGTAAACCTGAATTTGAAGAGGATCTGAACTTCAAAACCCTCTTCCTGAGAAACCTGCACCCAGGACTGAGTCGTCATCTCGGCATCATGGCCTGCCCAGTCACCATGACGCTTCAACAGCTACGTGACCTGACACACAAGGCCTACATCAAACAAAAGATGACTTCAAAGAAAGGTTTGAAAACATCCACAGTGTCAAACTCCAGCAGCCAAGACACAAGCCTTGCACTGGAAGACACCCAGTGGCAAAACAACTCCACAGTCCTTCATCAGGAGCACAGAGAACGCTACTCCCATGCCGATGACAGCTACCACTCCAGCCACGGGGAACAGTCATGAGACCCACCAGAAGGAAACAACTGGAATCAACGAGTGCATCCAAAAGCATTCTATGTGGGTAAGCGACAACGAAACCCACCTTCACACCACACTGAGTGTGCTCAAGAACACGACAGTCTCCCCTCAGAAGACATGGAGCAACTACTGAGTTGACTGCAAGGGATCATCAAAGACAAGCTGAACACAGAAGACCAGTGATAACCTTGTACACCTTCCTGAGACGACCACCTGTTCTACAACAACACAGAACAAAGTGGCCTCTCACAGTCAACCACTGACAAACACCCAGAGGTACCAGAAAACACCATCCTGGTTACCCATCACACCACAAGCTCCAAACTCAAGAACCATCTGTGTGCTACAGCCACAACAGTAAGCACAGAAGTCAGACTGTCTGCCACAACCAGAAGGCATCACAAGAGGAAGGTAACCAAGGAGACCACGTTTTGCACTACAGCTTCACGCATCCGTGCCAAACCACCTCCCAATGTCTGCCAGAGAACTTCCTGCCTTACTGGACTGACCCCCAGTAGATCACAGAAGATCCCTTTCCAAGGCAAAGATGTGACAAGCTCATTAAAGCTAAGCCATCAAGCAAAGGGGGGAGCAAAACAGACTGAGACAGATCTGACATACATACAGCATACATACAGTACATGCACTACACTACATGCACTACTACACTGTACCACTAACATACACAAGTTAAACACATCTACCATGAAGAACATTCCACAAACATGCTCTTCCCACAGGTAGACACTGAAATCGCAACATTGACTTAGCTATCCTTTCCACCGGAAACATACAGGGGTTGGACAAAAAAACTGAAACACCTGGTTTTACTACACAATAATTTGTTAGAATGGTGAGGGCCTCATTTTGCATCCAAATACAGCACCAATTGACAGATAGAAGTCCTTCACAGTGACCAGAGGGATTATGAGCCGTTCCTCTTCCAGAACAGTGTCCAGGTCACTATATGATGCTGGTGGACTCGCTCCTCCAAAACACCTCAATAATATTCAGATCTGGTGACTGTCAGACCATGGGAGATGTTCAACGTCACTTTCATCTTCATCAAACCCTTCTGTCACAAGTCTTGCTGTGTGTGTTGGTGCATGATCATACTGATACACGGTTTGAGCATCAGGTGCTCATGATCCTCCAGAAGGGTTTGGTAGTCCTCGGCATTGTCGTGTCCATCAAATACAATCAGGATTGTCATGATATTGGAGCTCAAACCATCACTGATCCACCCGTGCTTCACTCTGAAGATTGGCCGCCAGGCATATAGATGTGAAACCTCCAACATTGGCCAGTGTTTCAGTTTCATTGTCCAACCCCTGTATAGCGATGCACCCAACAAGTATAACACCTCTTCATTACATTTTGACACCTGTCACTGCACGACCGTAGCCACACTGGAGTCACTCAACTGCTTTGTTTTGTTTTACCTCTTCCTTCCCTTCTTCTCTTATTAGGTAAAATCCCTTTTACCCCATAAGGGTCAAGGTTACAATATAAGGATTGACGCACCACGCCTGACGTTTGCAAGTCACCTTAGAATGAATGTTAGCCAGAGAACTCCCTGCATCATTCGAATCAAAATTTGGAAGGTAAATTGGTCTAAACCTAGAACAATTTAGAAGAGAATAAAACAAACAAATCAAATTCAGTCACAAAGTTGATCAATCACCGTTTTAAAACAAACTAGAATAACGGTCCTAAAATTTAACTAAAGTTTTTCCACAGGATTGATTATTAAGAGAGTGAACCTGTTTTAGGCCTAGATAATCTGATGCCCTGCACCAGTAAAGTGACCAGTCATGGAGGGGTTGCCTTGTTGTTTGCTGTGTGTGTTTGCTTCTTCTTCTTCTGTTTCTCCAGCGTTCAATGATGTCTTCTTCTCAACCCATCATCGATCGAAAGGGGGGATATGTAGAGAATTGAGGCGAATCAAACACAGATTAATCAAATTAATCTCTCATGGGATTAATTCACATGGATTCAACACTCCAAAGGTTTTGGAGCTCACATTCCATTGACTGGACATCTCCAAAAGGTCTGCTTTGGGGGACAATAAACCCCCCTCAGAAGACTTTTTATGGTCCTGCAGACCAACAGAATGCCACAGAAAGGGGGCACTCCTTTAATCCCCTGACAGAGATGTTGCGCAGACCTCTTCCCCCACGAGTTGAACACAGACTTGCACCCTTTTCACATAAACTCACTTCAGAACAATTTTCAATAGACTTCTACTCAAACGTTCAATTCAATGTGTGCTATAGGTAATATGTTCCTACAATATATGTGTGTGTGGATATTATGCGTTCTACAATTTGTTTGTAGTTATTATGCTTAGATCACATAGAAGTCATGTAATCATGATATAACCCTAGAGTGTGAATGCAGCGTGCTTCCAATCAAAAGAATAGTATTCTCTTGATTCAAAAGACGGCTTGATTGAAATCTGTCTAAAATGCTTTGTTTTATGATTCTAATATATAATCTTAAACTATGGTCTTTTTTCTCTCTGCTAAGTGCTGGAGACCAGCTCACAGACCAAGCTTAAATTATGATAAGCAAGAAGTAGATCCACCTCCTAAAATCATGCCATTATCTCATTGGCCAGAAGTTTCTGGGAGGTTGGACTAGAGTTTAAGTTAAAGATCCAAACAAAGGAACAAGACCTAATGTTTTTTTTTTGTTCATGTTCAGTTTTCTGTTCGACCCATTTTGAGTTCGTTCAGTTCTGTAACTGTTAAGTTCGTGCCTCTCTCTAAAACCACCAGAGGGTGTTCCCGTTCGCGCTTCTCTCTGAAACAAAGAGCGTGTTCACATGCTTCTACATCGACTAGACCAAATTCGACCAGCAGACACAATAACCCATCCAGATCGGGGTTAATACAGATCATTCAAGCCATCCAACTCGACTTACTTTCATTTCTTTTTTTCTTTATTTCCTTTTTCGTAAAAGTCTCGTTTCAAAGTTAAGTTTGCAACGCGCTTCGAATTGGAAAAGACTCTCATTCGCTTGCTAATCACACGTGACCAGCGGCGAAACTTCCATCCCTGCACTTCAAAGACAACCAGCCACGCAACGGACCCGGCCGGGAAACCGCCCTTCGATGCAACGCAACAAAGGAATCCTCTAAGCCACGCAAAGACAAGCAAGCAAGTACTTCAGGCTCTAACTGAACTGGTGCTTTAATGTAAATTGAATAACCTCTCTAAGAAACGAAGGTTTAAATTGACGCTTGGTGGTCCTTTCAGGTCATGTCTTACGTGCATATAGAAAGTTGAAACTTTCTCTCTCACTCTTTCCAACTCACTCTTTCCTTTTCGTGACTGAATGAATGTGTGCGTGTGTGTGATTATTTAGACCTTAGTTTGTGTTTAGAATAGCTAATAAAGTCTTCCATATAATTGAAAAGATACATTTTCTTGTGTTGTGTTTGCACATTTAATGTCTTGTACTGTTCGATCAACCTTGAACCTTGCAAAGGTTATAATTACGGCCCGTTCAAATGAATTCTAAGCGAGTCATTTGCTCGGTTCCATAGTTATTCGATCAGGATTCATTGTGAATCAATGAATCATTCCCTTTGAGCTAAATAGTATTTGATCTACATCTGATTGAAGTGTAATTTTTATGTAAAAAAAAAAAAAAAGAACACATGTTGGAAGGAGTGAAATGTATTCCCAAGTGCATGCTGTACATGTTTGTAAAGCCTACCTTGTTTTATGGCTTGACAAGCTAAGTGAAGGGCGACGAGGGATGAGGAGCAGGCACAGTCAATGGACAGAGAGGGGCCCGAGAAGTTGAATACGTATGAGATGCGGTTGGCGGCTATGCTCATAGCGGCACCAGTGCCATTTGTGTGGTTGATGTGTTTTGGATTATTCCTCACAGAGGCCAGCTCAAAGTCTCTGTTCATTAGGCCTGAAAAACAAGCAATACAAAGCAAAACATTAGCCACAGATTGGTCCAATGGCATTTACCATGCAATTATAAATGCATGCACATATAAATCCACTGGGATTAATAACTGAACACATACATACATTTACTCCTAGACATTAACAGTAAGAATATATGAATTATTTAGTATATGTTACCCAAAAACACTCCTGTTTTCGTTCCACTGGCCTTTTCCATTGGTATCCCAGCATCCTCTAGAGCCCTATAGGTGCACTGCAGCAAAAGTTTGTGCTGAGGGTCCATACTGATCAATTCAGAATCAGTGATGCCGAAGAACTTGTTGTCGAACCCATTCAAACTACACATAATAAAAGGTAAATGATTGGGTTATTGCTTTTAGAGAGTGAATTGATGCAAAGAGAGGCCAAACATAGCATTTCAGTCACTGGCCTTTAATTTATTTTTTAAATTTGCACCATTTTTTTTTTTCCTGAAAAACATAAGTGAACAGAGTATAATTTTTAAAACAGGGGGGAACTGCACAGATGGACTTATCTTCAATGGCACCATTTATTTTCAAGTATTACAGCTGTATCTTCATGTAATATGTTTTTATAAATCAAGGCCAGTATCACTAATATTATAGCTACTGATGTCTCATTGAAAATTATTTCCCCCCCCCCCCAAATTAATAAGCTTAATTTTTTTATTTAAATGAACCTTAAAAACAATCCTCACTTAAACCCAAAATAAATGTCATATTTACCAGTACCATACAGAAATCGAATAAGGTCATAAAACAGTCCACACCGCATAAATTATAAATAGATGGTTTGCAGTCACGTGATTGTGTTGACGCACGAAATTCAGATGGAGGGCAAGGAGTGAAGAGCGCAATGGACGAGATGGAGGAAAATCTGTACTGTACTACTTTAGACGCGATTACAAGAGAAATATATAAACAGAAAATCAAACATATGTTGGACGTGATCCATACGTTATGAAGAGGACCGATTTTCAACTGAATTAAGAGATTTGCCTGCCATCGAGGCTGTAGATGTCAGCAACTACCTCGTCTTACAGACATACTTTGACTTTAGATAGATATTTCCCCCCCTTATGAACAACAACTTTTGGTACACGATAAAAACTCCTCGTGGTTTGATCGATTTGAGCAACCATAAACGACACAAAACAGGCATTTTGAGTTTGTTATAGTGCTTGCTATTGTTGGAATACAAATTTGTCTCTAATGGTATGAAACCTGAAAGTTTAGTAGATGATTATTGAGTCTCCAGCGAGAGTCTCCTTTCCCATTAGTCCTGTTTTTGATTGGATTAGCTATAAGGGAGACTTCCACCTTTTGTCTTTAATGGCTCTGGGATGGCTCTTTGGAACCAGAGTTCCTGGCCACTATCAGCATTTGAATAGTAATGCTGATTCAATCGGATTGGTAATGGCCTCAGAGTAGGGTGTGTTCCTAATTAATTTGCATGCTTTTGTTTCAGTTTCTCCCCCCTCAATGTAAACTCCTCCCCTCTAAATGTATAAATTGTAAAGTCAGACTATCCTTGAGATGACTACAGCGACGCAATAAAGAACTTCTGCGTGAAAGATACCTCAAGAGTCTCCTGGTCTGTTGCGTGGAAGAATAAAACTTCACTACAGATGGTGCAGTGACCCGGATAGAGAAATCTTACCTGAATCAAGAACTGCAAGATTTCAACAGAGAAATCTTACCTGAGTTCCAGAACAAGATCAACAAATCTTACCTGAGTTCCAGAACAAGATCTCAAAGCGGACTGAGTTCCAGAACAAGATCTCAACAAAAGAACTTTTCTGACTGAGTTCCAGACTGAATCTTTTCATACAAGCAACGATTCAGTGAGTTTTCACTCTATTCAAAGAACCAGACCAGTACTTGTGCCTCTGCGCCATCAGAGTTATCAGACAGCTGTAGTGTCTGATTAACTAAAGTTATCCTTTAAAAGTTGTCTTTTAAAGGTGATAGATATCCCCTGTTGTCGGGCAGGGAAGATTGACATTAAATGTTAATGTTTTGGGATCCTCTGAATAAGTCAGGGAAGTTGTAAGATATCCTCTGAATAAGTCAGGGAAGGTTTGTCTAACGGAATAGTGCCTCTACGTTGCTAGAGAAGGTATCCTCTAAACTTAGGGAAGATTAACATTACGTGTTAATATTTGGTGATAACCTCTGTTCACAGAGAAGGATTAGCATTTTTGTGCTAGTTATTGTGGTCGTATCCTTTAAAAGTTAGGAAAGTGAAAGATCCTTTCCATTTTCTTTCAGGGAAGATTAGCATAACATGCTAATAGTTTGTGATGTTTTTGTTATTTTGTGGTGTTACCCTCTAAAAAGTTACTTTAGAGATGAAAGTTTGATCCTCTGTACAAGCAGGGAAGATTAGCATAAAGTGCTAGTAATATTGTGGATTTTCCTTTGCTCAGCCAAAGAAGGTTTTACAACAGTCGATCTGTGTAAACAAGTGTAGCCTCTGTTGATCAGAGAAAGTTAGTTGTTTTGTGTGATAACAAAGAAACTCACAAAATGGTTGTGACGAATGCTAGGTTGGTTCCTACAACTGAGAAAAGTGGCCTTGCCACTCCATTGTGGTCAGATAGTGAATTTAAGTCATTGTTAGGAGAGCACATGGACTCCATAGTGACTCAGTCAGTCAGATTGAATTTGACAAAGAAATTTGCAGACATCCCAAGTCCGGGAGTCTCCCGCATATTGATAGCATCTCCCTGATGCCCGCAAATTAGTTCAAATCTCCCGGAATCTAGAGCGAGACATACTGTGCGCATAACATACATAGCGCGCTGCGCGTGCACTGTACAGAGGGAGAGACTTTGCGAGTGTGCCTCGCGAACACGAAAGTTAGCCCTCCCTCCCACCCCCACAATCCTGTTACCGAAATATACCTCCCGGAAATGAATTCTTCCAGGTTGGGATAACTGAATTTGGCATTCACCCAGAAAAAGTCTGGTCTATTGAAGATTGTAAAAAGGTGCTAGGAGCAAGTATTCGCAAAAACAATGTGAAAGTCATTATCTGTTGTCACAAAGAATTCAGTTTATCCATTGCACAAGAACAAGCTAGGTGTATTGCTAAGTTAAATAAACAGAACAAACAATTGCAGACTCAATTGTCCTGTTTCAAGACAAAGGTGGGCCATAACCAGGCCTCAACCACATGTAACTCTGAAGACCAACAGTCAGATGAAACTTTTCCTGACTTACAAGCATTGTTTGAAAGAGATGTAGACATCTCATCAGTAACAGATAAGCATGTCAATTCAGTGAAGGTATGTGCTGCTAGAAAAAGACCGCAGGGAATTGAACAGTCAGAAAGTGTTCCTTCCAGTGCTTCTGTTGTTCAAATCCAAATTGTTGCTACAACGCTTGGACCTAGAGACATAGAGAGATTGTCCCAGAGTTTACCGCCAGTACACATACAGTTCACTGAATTTAGAAGAGCTTTGATCAGCAAAATGCGTCTCTACGACATGTCGTTAACAGAAGTCACACAGTTAATGTCTCAAATTCTAACTGAATCTGAATTCAACAGTTTTGAGTCTGCTGTTACTTCTGAACTGCAACATGCCAGAAAAGATGAATTGAGAGAAGGTGTTTTGAAAATCCTAAAGAATATCCTAGGACCCAAGATAGATTGGTCTAGAATTACTAACTGTGTACAAAAGAAAGAAGAAACTGTGAATGAATATACTGAGAGGTTTTGTCAGTCAGCTGTAACGTACAGTGGAATAGTGCATGATTCTGAAAGTGTACTCAATGACAAAGGACCGCTGGTGCGCATCTGGTCAGATGGCCTTATAGCTGACTACAGAAGAGCTTTGCCATTTTTGGATCTGACTTGGTCTCACAGAACTTTCAATCAACCTTCGTCAACCTTTTTGGCCAACTTTTTCTCAGCTTTCTTGCTACTCTGAAGCTGCCATTCTCCACACCAGTAAACTTGGGTAGCTTTTTGAGGTGTTAACCATTTGGGCTCACAGCCTTAAATGTTATTCTACAGCACAGGCCTTTCATCAATAATAGTGTTAGGTCAGACTGTAAATGCCCACATGCAGTGTCCGCAGTAATGAATGAAGCAAAAGTCAATTTTGTCACCATTTCCCATTGGGGAAATTGGTTTAACTACCCTCACCCATTCTCACGTATGATGTCTACAACGACTGATGTTTTTTGTTAGAGGATGAAGGAGAAATAACTCATGATTGGGTTACGCAGATCAAAGTACACATGTCACAGGACAGGTCAAGCCATTAGAGCCTATAGTAAGTGGCATGTGCCCCATCAAGGGATGTTGATCCGCAGTATTGTGTCAAGGTAGAAAAGAAACTTGGTATCATGTGTCACAATGAAAAGTGTTCTGTCACATTGCAAAGTGTTCTGCAAAGTTCTGCCCACTGACAGGGACATGAAAGGACACGAACCAGTGAGGAACCCAAGGGAAGAACTGAAATGCCATATGCGTCAGGGGTCACCCCTTGGCCGAAGACTCCTTCATAGTTTTCCCCCATCCATTTAGTCAATCCTCACCTCACTCTGTTCTTTAGGTGTCAAGAATTAAGGAATAGGGAAAGAGGGAACAATAGCAGACTCAGTGTTTACTCAGCAGGATACAACTCTTGTCTTTGAAGAAATACTGCTCTCTTGTTTTCTTTTTCCTCTGTGCAGATACCACTTGATGGCTGTCCCGAGACCCATACGGACAGACGTCTTCACTTGCGTATGAAGACACCTCTTCCAGAAAACAACGAGACCCACTGCCGAGCCAACTATCACCAAAGTAAAGAAGAAAAAAAAATACACAACGCAGAGAAAAGACTTATGGAACCTTCAGTCATCCATCAACATTATCAATATGTAGTAACCACCAGGACATCGCACAAAGTGAAGACTCCAGAATCCTTGTTTTACTGGAAACGTTGCAGGCCACAGCCGAAGATGGCTGCATTGACTCACTTGTGCACAAACTTGATGGTCCAACAATATAGTCTTGATCTTTTGGCAAAATTATAACAGATGACTGAAGTTAATCTTCCATAAGAACTTCACAGACCCTAATTGCATGTTTGTTTTCTGTGTCAGCACGCAATTATAGAAAAAGCAAACACAGAACATGAGTTGATGTGCCTGTAACTAGCAAAAGTTACAAGAGTGAACTTTTAATTGTTTAAATTTGTATATAGTGTGGGAGTTATTTGGAACTCCAAAAGGGGGAATTGGAGGAATACAAATTTGTCTCCAATGGTATGAAACCTGAAAGTTTAGTAGATGATTATTGAGTCTCCAGCGAGAGTCTCCTTTCCCGATAGTCCTGTTTTTGATTGGATTAGCTATAAGGAAGACTTCCACCTTTTGTCTTTAATGGCTCTGGGATGGCTCTTTGGAACCAGAGTTCCTGCCACTATCAGCATTTGAATAGTAATGCTGATTCAATTGGATTGGTAATGGCCTCAGAGTAGGGTGTGTTCCTAATTCATTTGCAAGCTTTTGTTTCAGTTTCTCCCCCCTCAATGTAAACTCCTCCCCTCTAAATGTATAAATTGTAAGGGAATATTCTCCCTTAGTCAGATTATCCTTGAGATGACTACAGCGACGCAATAAAGAACTTCTGCGTGGAAGAATAAAACTTCACTACACTATATAGAAAATCACTTCCTGCCCTGCATCTGCATTTCGCACCATGGCAACGCAGTGACATGACGTCACATGAAAACAAGCTATTAAATGGACCTATAGATAAATCCTTATCAAAGCTACAAGCGTTCTTTAGTCAAGAGCAGTTTCATTTGAGAGAGAAGAGAAGTCATTCAAGAGTAGGGTTGGGAATCGTGAGAAATTTTCCGATTCAGGTACTGCCAAACGGTTCCGGTTCCAATACATTGCTCTTTGTATTGTTGTAAAATACATTCATGAAAAACCAGATTAAAAATCAAAAAGATCAAGTATTTTATAGTCTACTATTAAATTAACAATATATTTATATATATATATATATAGCACAAATGCATAGCACAGCTGTTTAATGAGGCAGCAACATATGATAGATAGGATAGAACAGAACAAAAAAATACCATTAATAATCTTTCATTTCGCAAAAGTATTATGATATGATTATGAAAGACCCCAACAGAGCAATAGAGTGCTGCACACAGCGCTTATGCGCATCCCGAATGCTGAATGATGCGCTTGAGGCAACATGAGTCACAACGCGCAGCTCTGTTTAGACTAAGTTACGCATTGAAAAGTTCAAAGCACAAGGGAAATACATATCGATCCATAGTGTATTATACAGTTATCTATCTAATAGATAATTATACATTATCTATCTATGCAATAGTTTATTTAGCCTTTTCTTTTCTACAGTTTTACATTTCAGTTACTGTGCGCGTGAAGAACAATATGCTCTCCAATGTTGTGATAGACACGCGCGTGCGGTAAAGGAACATGATTGAGGTACTACTCCAATATAGTCAATTTATGCGAAACCAAAGAGCTTTATCTACAGATCAAGTATAATAATATTAACATTTAATCATCTTGGAGAGAGTTTCATCATTGCCGAACACGACGCGCAGTGCTGTTTGAATATTGAATGACTGACGGCGCGCTGTGCTGTTTGCTGAATGGAGAATGACTGACGAGTCGATGCGCTGTAACTGTTTGTTTGAATGTTGAATGGAGAATTACTGACAGCTGCAGCGGAGGGAAAAGTTTACGTGAACTTGAATTGAATGACTTAAATATTAATTTCTATCTCACATTATACTATAGTATGGCTTCATATTATACCCCCCCCCCCCTCCCTCCCTCCAAACATTTTATAATCGAATCTACACGATTCACGTAGGTCACCTATTTTGGTTTCAAAACAGCGAATTTCACCGAAAGGTGAGTAGTTTTCATGTCTGGATTTAACACACATGTAAGATGTGGATAGAACAGATTATCTTTTAAAACGGCTTGATTGATTGATTCATAAAGACTTTACTTATTTCATTACTGGATAAATACGCAACCATTATAGGTAGGGGTGCTCCGATCAGGATTTTTGGGGCTGATCACCGATTACTGGAAGCTGTATCACCCGATACCGATCACCGATTACAGGGTCTATTTGAAGCCTTCTATTTATCATGTAGCATTATTATTAAACTATATTTAACCACAATGTACATTAAGTATTACATTTAAGAAAAGACAATGTATCATGTATTTACACCTGTGTATTTATTTGCAAGGAATATGTCCAGCATATTATCTTGGCAGCTTGTGCTTGGTTATTGGGAGCAGCTTAGGACTTGACATACAACTTTCCTGTAGAATATAAAATAAAATAAATAAAAGACAGAACATCTGAGTCTTTAAATTTAGTTTTAGACCACATTAAACTAAAAACTGCAACAAAAAAGGCTATAGCCAAAATAATGTTTTGAGTCAGACAGCAATCAGTTTTTCTAATACTCTTAAAAGTGCACAGCAACAACAAATAACTAACAACTTCCATATCTGTATATCTATAACTTTGCTTTGTTCTGGGATGCTTAGTTTGATTTTGTGGGCATTTAGAGAGGAAGAGGAAGATAAAGAGAGAGTAGAGATTACTAGATTAATTTCTTTCCCAAAGTTTACTTCCTAAACATCAATATTTTGGTAAAAAAAAAATTATGTATGCAACTGAATTATTTTAAACAGACTAAGAAAGCCAACACTGCTGGTCACATGGTTAGATTGATTTGTTTAGAGCTAGTGAAGTCATGTCCTACCACTAAAAGGATTTTATTTTAAGTAACATTGAGGCACGGATGTACCTAATACAAATAAATAAAACATCTCCAGTTAACTAGCAGAGCATTCAAAATCAAATCGAAATCTAGCACTGAAATGTGTTTGTTTGTTTTTGAACTCAACCTGAGCGCTCGTTGTCACGGCGATCAGAGGATACAGTGTTCTCTGTAGCTCGCGCAGTCTTCACTCGGATGCGCGGTTCAATCTATCGCCGTTGCGGACGGACTCTATTCTTTTCGATGATTTGACATGTTGATCAGAGAGGCTGCACAGTTTGACAAGCGGACAGCAGCGTGGTACACACATTGCAGATGGATTGCTAGTGAATTGCTTTTTCACACACCTTGTAGAATTGCCAGACAGCTGAAGCCATTTTTACCAGGGCATAAAAAATTAAAAATTGTCTCGCGAGTTTTGCATCATCTGATTGGCTTTTCTGGATCGGCCTTTATAGAGACCGCCGATCACACATCCCAAAGCAATTATCGGCCATTTTTGATTGGCGACCGAGCAATCGGAGCACCCTTAGTTATAGGCCTTACCTGCTCAATAGGACTTTCACAGGCTCGGTGCTGCTCCTCCGTGGCGATGGCGGCATGCGGTTAAAAATCACAACAAACAAATTTGAAAGTGGGGGGGACATGACCGCATAGGAAATTACGCCCGTAGGTAGGACATCATACCCAGGCTTCATGAACTTGCACTCCATGCTTTCAACGACGACGCTAACGTGACGTATGGATCTCTATCACACTGTTTCGCCAGGACCCGCCCTGCTCTGCTTCTGATAGGCTTGTAAAGTGTTAGAGCTGCGATGCTCACATTTGATTGGTAGGTGAAATCAATTGACTCGAAAATATTAAACCACATGCAAGTTCACAATTTTTTATTCCACCTCACAGCCCCACGCCGAGATCCGGCACGGTGTCGGAATACTTTAAGCCCTGATTAAAAACAGAATGCATGGCCCCTTTTATTTCTTTTATGAGGGCAAAAGAATTGAAGAGTTACCCATCAATAAGTGCTGCCTTTGCTGTGTGCATCTTTCCTGCCTTGCTCTCATCTTGATCGTACCATTGAGAGAGATTAAACCTGTCGTCTGGTATCTGAACTGCACAGTTCTCTCCATGAAGGAGGACTCGCCAGAAGTTTTCAAGTCCCTCACCTAATATAGATGTGAACATACAATCCAAATATAGTTTAAACCAAAATCAGGACATGAAGAAATGATAAAATGGTAAATAGTCAATAATCAATTACCTCCAGGAAAGTGGCATCCAATGCCAACAACAGCGATTTCAGCATCATTTTCCATAATGTTTCATGTGCCGTGTGTGCAGATACATTTGATTTTATCACCTGTAGACAGCAAAAGCAAACATTTAGGCATTGAGGAAACCATATAAAAAAGAAACAGAGCTGCACAGTTAAATCTACATCCGTCATGGCTACCACAGCATATTCTCCGCCATCTTATGGCATCTGCAGCTCCTCTTGAAGAAGCACAACCGCTACTGATCCTCGAGATGACAGAAACCACTCCTGAACCCTCTGCCTGCTCTGATATGGCCAAGGAGGCTGTTTATAAATCCCCTGAGATCTTTATTTCTCATGAGAAATGCAGTGCTCTGGTCAACCGCTATAGAGTTAGTGTCGCTACAGAGTAAGAACCGTTGAATGCAGTTTACAGGCTTCATAGAAAGAGAATGTTTTGAGCCGCAGTGAGCAAAATCAGTCATGTTTGCAGACCAAATAGCTCAATACAACACAACGCACAGACATGTGAAATAAAACGTCATCATGTTTTAAAGAAGAGTGGTTTATTAATATTAATTTTATAATTTTACAATTACACACCCAAGGTGTAGGCAGTGCTGGTCCTACCTAAAAAGAGATATAAGCGTATATGGCCACATGCCAGGCGTTTAGACAAAAGGTAATTATAAGTTTGAAAGTTTGTTTCTGCCAGTCATGTGGGTTAATGTTTGAAAATGAAGAGGCGGCGACACTATCAATCTGGTGCTGGGAATGAAGCGGAATGGAATGGAATGAATGGAGAAGCGCTTTGAGGATGCTGTGCCAGTGTAACAATGGTCTCGTGGGCTCTTAGATAATTCTATATTGCTATAATAATTTTAGATACCTTATTATCCAAATTGTTTAGATTTTTAGAATGTATATTAGCTACCTTTTCATCTGTTACGTTCCACGTGTGTTTGCGTATTTTGCCCTTTTTCTTTTGTGTTTTTTTCTATTCGTTAGTCCCAGGTCGTGATCATTGGCTGCTCATCAGATATGTAACGTCATGACGTAACGGACGTTTCACTAATCCACTGACGTTCCGCCGGTTTAAAAGGCTCATTGACAAGGAGCACCAAAACTCAGCTAACACCCATGCCTTGAACTATTGATCAAAATCAAGTACACGTTTGATCACTAGAAACTCAACTAAATGCATTGTGTGCGTGTAACCGATGATAAGATTAAAAGCTGTTAATCTAATTTGAACAGGGCGTGTTGTATGCTGTAGACAACTGTTGATCATTTAGCTTTAATCTTCGTTTGTATTGTGAGTTTATCTTCTACTGATTGTTGGTCTCAAATAGGACTCCACCTGTAAAGACCACGGTAGACAGCATTGTTGTCTATTAGTTAATTGGAGAGTGATTGCCACCCATTGTTTTCCTTTTTATTTAGTCAGCATAAGGGTTAGGGTTAGGGTCAGATTTGTTTCTGCATTTTTCTTTTGGTTGGTAGTTTTAGAGGTTTGGGTCAAACAGTTATGTGAGTTATGTTTTGATTGTTTCATTGATTTGGCAACACTCTTGTTTTTCTGATTATTTGTTTATCTTTTACATTTCTAATGTGTTTTCTAATGTCTTTATACCTCTTCAATAGAGGGTTTTCACTACACGTCATCAATCCAGAAGTCAGCCATGTTGGAGGCTATGAACGTAAACACTGTTTTCTCTTTTTTCTGTTCTTGTTTTTTCTCTTTCCTTCATTGATTCTTCTTATTAACATCAGGTGTCACCACTAATGGCCAATCATCACTTAATTAATCACTTAATTATCTCATTAACTTCAACACTGCTTCAGTGTTCATTTTTAACACCCTGGAGTTGGACCTATATGTACACCGAGAGTGTACATATGTACACTGGGGATTTTGCTGTGTACGGGATATTTTACGGGAAAATACTAAAGCGGGAAGACAGTAAAAGAGCTAAAATACGACCGACCGGGTTGATACTTCAGCATGAAAAATCGGGGGTGTTAGCGTGTGAAACTAATCAAATGTGGGTGTCTCACGGCCAATGCGTGAGAGTTGGCAGCTATTTGTGAATCACAGGCACTGTGACACAAGCACTGCAACTTGTGTGGAGTTATAAAAGCAGTTATCACTTTTACTCACAACATGCTACTTGGCAACATAGGATTCCATTCATTATGCTAAGCTAAGCTAGTGTCGGCATTGCCAAACTAAGACAATGCATGCACTTTGAAAAAAATGCTATTGCCAAACTATTTTAATGTAGAGGACACTGTGAATAAGCCTCTATTTTCTATGAAATTTCAAAAAAACGGTGGAGTGTTCCTTTAAGATTGTACTTTTAAATTATCTTATTTAAAACTAAAATAAATATTCTCTGTAATCTATATAAAAAGGGAGAGATGTCAGCCGTTCTCATTATCGTTCTCTCGGCTCATTATTTTCCTAATGTGACACACCCACGGAGAGTGTGCGGTATTCAAACGCAAATGATCTGAAACAACACATTGAGATGTGTAAACGCCCACATAAACTCGGTAAACACACTATATTTAGTCTAGTATATTTGTACTATCTAGTCTCCTGTAAACTTCACTTAGCCAAAGTAGCAAAGCTGACTCCGTGTTATAAATATGTTAGATTTATAACGTCTGTCACAAAGGATTGCTTTATCAATAATCTTCCTAATCAGTTTCATCATCTCAGCATCCCAGAGAGCTTAGAAGAACTCGATATTGTGACAGAAACTTTTAACTCTCTCTTTTCCAGCACTTTAGACACAGTTGGTCCGTTGCGCTTAAAGAAGATCAAAGCTCAAGTTTAAGTTCCATTTATTTCTAAAGCACATTTACTACCGGCCACTGGCCGACCAAAGAGCTGTATAAAATTTCATTTTTTGAGGCTCTATTTCATCTTTTTTTTTTCCAAGCGGGGTCTGGGAATATGAAGAAGGAGTTTGTTTCCCAATCTAAGTCCACGCTTAGGTGTAGGGGAGCGCGGGGCACAACCTAACGCGGGGTTAAATGTAACACGGACCGTTTACATAGTTTGTCAGGATCAAGCAGGTTGTCTTTCCGCTATTTTTCTCTTGCTGCCACAAGACGGTCTCCCGCGAATTTGAAAGTTTTGATTATATTTCGTGAAGATACTGGACAAAGAGTGTTTTGACACCATGGAAGTAATTTTTTTCATCATAGGTTTTTTTTTCGGTTTCTGAGTTGGGTGTATACATTTCCAAATCTAACTTTATATTGCCTTAATCACTGTCTTGTAGGCTCAAACATAGCACCGTTTTGAAACATGTCAGCAATTCCTAGTGATTGTTAGCTAGGCTTAAAATATGTAATACACACCGGGGTTGGTTGTAACACAGTGCTACAAACAAGCCACCAAGTGTACAACGATAATCAAATGAAAACGGAGCCTCACAACTTTTCAGGTGTGAGTATACCAACTTTGTTGGACTTTCACAAACAATGTTGTAATTTAAAATGTTTAAAATTTTGTGTACTATGAATGATAACTTGTTTATTTATTAAAAATATGGCCTGTTTTTAATGCAATAAACCCTTTAAATTTTTATTTTAAGCTCATTTGTATTATTATTACTGTTGTTATTATTAATAATAATAATTGTACATGCAGCTGCCACACACAAATCTAATTTAATTGCAATTACAATATTTATAATTTATTTATTATTATTTATTGCAAAACTATGCAGCCCTTTTCTGTGTCTCTATCCATGATATTGATCCACAATAGAAGGATGATTGGATGAGGGATGGATGTATGGACGTCTGTCTATACAGATGCACAAACAATATCAAACTATACAAATAAAATAGTACTGAATTATGTGTGTTACACACAAGTGTTACAACTAACCCCTCTATCTGTTACAATTAACCCCACATATGGGGTAAGTTGTAACATTTGCACTTCTGTCATTCTCAGTGCAACTGTATGAAAATGGTAGGTCCTAGAAAAAAACTTTAAGTGGTCATTTGTAGCAGAGATGTGTATGTTGCTTGTGTAAAAAAATATTAATCTAACCTAATTATTTTTTTATTAATTTAGCCAAAACCAAAATGCGTTAGGTTGTGCCCCGCTCTCCCCTATACAGGTGTAAGTCCATCAGATGGGATTATATAAGTGCAAGATTATTTAAAGATTTGTTGACCACTAATAGAATTTTATATTCAATTCTATACTGAACAGGTAACCAATGTAGAGATCTCAGAAGGGGGTAACATGATCAACTTTTTTACATTTAAGCTGGCTATGATTAAACTGCTTGTTAAAAAAACGCAACTTGATCCTACAGAATTAGTCAATTACAGGCCTATCTCAAATCTGCCTTTTCTGTCAAAGATACTGGAAAAAGCAGTATCCTCACAACTGTGTTCCTTTCTGGAAAGAAATGATATCTGTGAGGATTTTCATTCCGGATTTAGAACATACCAATTGACCACAACATTCTTTTAAATAGACTAGAAAACCATGTTGGCATTAGTGGAATTGCACATAGCATAGTTTAAATCATACTTAACCTACCGTTATCCAGTTGTAGCAGTAAATGAAGAGATGTCTTATCGATCACAAGTTCAGTATGACGTACCACAAGGCTCAGTCCTAGGACCGCTGCTGTTCACTCTCTACATGCTGCCATTAGGAGATATCATTAGGAAGCATGGCATTAGTTTTCACTCTTATGCTGATGATACTCAGCTATGCATTCTGTTAATTTTGTGAATTGGTATTTACTTTTATATCAGTACACAGCTGATATAAAAAATTGGATGACTAGTAGTATCCTACTACTAAATTCTGAAAAACAGAGATTCTAATTATTGGACAAAAAAAGTCTACACGTAATCACGTAATAACCTAGAATACTGTCTAACACTTGATGGCTGCTCTGTTAAGTCTTCGTCGTCGGGTTGGAACCTGTGTGTGTGTGTGTGTGTGCACTCTCTTTGATACCAATCTTTCATTTGAAAATCATGTGTCTAGTATCTGTAAAACTTGGGCTGAACGATTTTGGAAAATAATCGAATTGTGATTTAACCCATATTGTGATTGCGATTTAATATACGATTACTTTTTAAGTTCTTTATCTTCTGTATTATTCGACAAAGACAAGCAATAAATCATTGTATAGTAGGGATGGGAATCTTTAGGCACCTCAAGATCTACTTGTTTCGTTAACTTTTTGTGTAATTATACGTATTTTTAAAAATAATTCTTAAAAAACATGTTAAGAATTTTAAATGATATAATTTAAAATTGAATATAAATGAATATAGCCTCAAAATATAATAGCTAGAGAAAAAAAAAAATCAACATCATACACTGTTTCGTTTGTTGGCCAAAGGAGGACTGAGACTGAGTCTATGATTATTTTGTTTCTCGAAAAGTTGTGCCGATCTTTTCTGCCAAACAGAAAGCAGTGATAGTGCTGAAAGCAACATGACATCATGACTTTTCCTTAAACATACACGCCACTTTCAAATCAACTGGCGTGTTATCTTTATGCCTTTTGAGCTATGTGTGTATGTCTATGCCGTTAAATGAAGCGAAACGAAGCAAAATGTAGATCTACATCTGGAGAGCGATATTTTTTTCCTAGGATGGTAGGGGAAGACTCATAAATGCTATTAACCACAGTGACGGGTAGGTTTAGGGACGGGGTTGGGGTAGGTCATATATATTTATATATACAGTAATGTAACGTTAAGTCAGTGGCGTTCATAAACGCGTTGAAAAGGGATTATATGTGTTGGAAATACGAATTGCTGTGTTATACATGCGCCATTTCATGAGATCAGTCTGTAAAAGCAGAGGTTAGACCTGGCCAAGCAGAGTCACAGCGTGATTCGCATCTCCCGTGGGTGATCGCAGAACGGAGACATAATCACTGCTCACTGCAAAGCCGGGTAAGTCTTCATTGATAAGTGTGCTTATTTATTTATTTAAAATGAATTGAAAAACTTTTTATCAGGCCCCCAAAAAGCCGTACAATAGAGCACACAGCAAGAGTGAACCATCCTCTTCTCTAAATCCTCCTCCAAACGTGCAAAACAATTAAATTACAGGTATCTAGCGGTGTTTCTTGCCACACGATTCCCATGATGTAACGCAACAAACGTAAACAATGACGTCACAAAATATCCTCCTATAGAGATGGCTCAAAGCCATGACAAATAGAGTGCATGAAGTCAGTGTGGTTGCATTAATTAAAAATATGTATTGATTAACATAAAAAAATATCTGTAAAACAAAAAAACAACAAAGCTTATCTGGGTAAGAGGCATGAGTGATTGTGTTTAAAGTATAGAAAACAATATAATCTAAACAATGTAAACCAAATCTCAAACAAATAACCTATCTAGCTCTCTCTCCTGATACACTAACAAAGCAATGTTTTTTAGAAGAAAGAAGAGGTGGACATAGTTCTCTAGATGAGTCTCAGTAGCAGGAGGAGCTGGAGACCCGTAACTCTGTGTCAATATTAAAGGAGAAAAAATAATGTGTGGACTGCTACAAAAAATATATTTGTTTTCCAGAACAAATATCTAAACATCTTTAAATCCTTGAAGTCCATTCCAGTCTGACAGCTGTGATCAGATTTTGTGTGTTTTATGTGACTTTCTCACGACACACACAAATCGGATCTGACATCAATAATTTTAGATCAGATTCTAATCAGATACACAAATAAACGGATTTGGACTGACAGTGTGAACGTAGCCTTAAAGGTGCATTGTGTAATATTTTAGGAGGACCTGTAGACATAAATGCAATATCATGTACATAACTATGTTTTCAGTGGTGTATAAAGACCTGACATAATGAACCGTTATGTTTCTATTTCCAAAGAATGAGCCATTTCTGTCTACACACACTGCGAGTCCCCTTACATTGGAATGTGCTGACATTCTTAATTTCATTCTTCTCCTCCCTTCTTCATTTATGTAGGGTAAATAAAAATTATACTTTTATAAGTTAATTTTTCAGAAAACATGACTTCTTAAGTAATTTTGCATCTTATTAATGTAAGATTCTTTTAAATATTTGTACTGGAAAACAATACAAAAATACTGAGGAAGAATATCATCATGTTTTACAGTGTGAAAATAAAAAAGCAGGTGAAATATTCTTACCTGGATACTCATGTAGAGTTTTGTCTTGTTGAAAATGTTAAATGATTTAAATGAGTCTGACCGACATTTAATTAGCTATTTAAAGGAGGAGTACACATAAGAATTAGATAATGATTGACAAGTGTCAATGTGTGGGTTTTGCGTCTTGTTCCTTGTTCTTGTCCGTCATGTGATTCTTTCATGTTTCTTGTCATTAATTAGCTATCTGATCGTTGTTCAAAGGTTTGTTCCAGGTTCTTGTTTTGAGTTCTGAATTCCACGCCACCTTATGTTTTTGTTTTGTTTAATCTTGTCTTATTCATTAAAGTTGATTTTAAGGTAACTTTTAACTTGCCTCCATCATTCATAACAGACAATACAATAGTTAATACTTTTTCATGTTACCCTTAGCTCACAACAATTTATTCCTTTGCTTCCAATTGCTTCCTTTTTAAAAATATTCCTCTGACTGTATGATCATAGACATGAATGCAAAGTCTATATGTCCTGGTGCTCTTTGGATAAGGATTAACTGATTTCATGATTCAAGATTTATAACCAAGGCATTTAAGATTAAGATTAAAAAATATATATCTAAAAAGCCTTTATTGCATCCTGGCAAGAAAAACTAGTAAATACAAGTGCAAATAAAGTAAACCGATGTGTTGGGTCTGATTCCTTTGACTAACATATTTCCATTGTTTGCAGAACAGCCTTTTTGCAGACTACTGTAGTTCTCAACATGAAGAGAACTTAAAATAAAATAAAAATAAAAAATAAAAAAAACATGCAGAGTGCTTACTAAAACCAACTAAAACCAACACATACAATTATATCAGTTCAATTTTTTTTAATCACACCTTTATTGGCTGCCTGTCAGGTTTCATATTCATTTGAATTTTTTCTTATTATATGATTAATGTTATGTTCAAATTGCATTAAATCTGACACATGATTATGGACATAAATATGAACATTATAAAAGTTAATTATAAATACAGATAGATAAGGGACAGCGTTGAATTGTCCTTCTGGCAAATCATTTAACTTTGATCTAACAATGGCCGTTTCTCAATAGCAAGTACGCAAACTTCGGCCTTGCCAAGTTCGACTCAGGAGAACGAACTCCCGAGGACGAGAGGACGCAAGTCCGGTTATTCTGCACATGGAACAGCGAGTTCTTGATCACGTCACTCAGCACGCTCCGGCTACTCCAATTATATCTTTATGATTAGAATTTATTAGGATTAATGTATATTTTACATATATTTTGTATCTTTATGTATATTTTAGGCAACAATAAAACGAAATATGCTACAACACTGCCTCTTTTCGTCAACAATAAAACAAAACATTGTTATAAAACACCACTCTGCCTTTTTACATTTAAAAAAAAATCTTAAACATATAAGCCTAATGACCCTGTGGTTCAGGCAATGCGTAGCCTACATTGATTATCTTCACTGCATTTATAACAAAATGAACATGATCTTATTGTTTTCATTTTGAAAATATGAATATATATTTATATACATATTAAAGTAGGCTATATAAAATAAAATTACACAACCCTGTCTCTTTTTTCAAATGTCAGTTTTAATGATCAATAATGTCTAGCCTAAAAGGTATGGAAGGTACAATGAGAAATAAGGACACACACACACACACACACACGATCTGATGAAGTATCTTCTTCTGGACACATTTGATTTCTTTATTTGAATCCGCCAATCAAATTTCTTACAGAAAGGGTTCAAATATTTTCAGAGATAACACAGCTTTGACATTCAAGGGTACATAAAGCATCGCTTACGCCACACCGCTATTTCAAGGACTAGCACCTCTTTTCTATCTGTATCCATGAGCACAACGTCCGGGGTGTTAGGGATGTTTCGAAACAAATCATCAGAGCTGTTAACCCAGTCCAGTATTACTCGTGAATGTTTATACATAGGCATCCCAGATAGCAAACTGACATTGAATCAACGTGGAAATATGACATCGAAACAACGTTGATGTGACATTGTTTTGCTCATCGAATTAACGTTGAACCAACGTCAGACACGTCATTCTTTCAAAACTAACGGAAAATCAACTTGAAATCAACGCGTTGTTTCAACGTTATGAAAGCAAACCAATTTTCGATTTTCATTTAGCTTTGAAGAATGCCGCGTCTGACGTTGGTTCAACGTTAATTCGATGAGCAAAATCAACGTTGTTTCAATGTCATGAAAGACGTCGTTTCCACGTTGATTCAATGTCAGTTTGCTATCTGGGATATCTTTTGGAAATATGTCTTGAACTGCACTTGCAGTGAGGTCTACAATACGTTCATGGCGTGCTGTGTATAACCCTTTGTACATATTACAGCCATTTACAATATGGGCAACTGATTCAAGGTGATCAGAGTTAGAATGCATTATGCAATGTGGGTAGTAATTTTCAGGGTACTGTTACGACCCTGCGTTCTGCTTGCTCGCCTGCTGGTGGCGTAGTTGCTCAGAGAGCGTGGGAGATCACGCATACCTGCTACCTGATTATCTTCAATTGTGAAGAGGATAAAACCTTGGATCAAACATCTCGTCTTCGCTTCGTCCATTGGACTGACAGCCTCTGGCGAAGTCATTTGAACCTTTTGATTTACGGCCCATACCAACCTTCTTTTACTCCCCAACCGGATTATGATTTTCCCCTTTTGATTTGAAACCCTAGACTTTGTTATATTCAGTTAATTGTGATTTTTGAGGACCAATAAAAACTTGCAAGTCATTTTGTTGTACTTGTATCTCTTTATGTACGAGCTGGTCGTAACAGTACCATAATGCTAGGTTGTATCTGGTTGGTAACACATGGCCTTGCTCTTCCTCCTAAAGCTGAGGAAGCTGTCTTGATCACCGGTGGCCCAGAGAGATTTTTTCTCTTCCTAAGGTCCAGTAAGAGGGAAGCTCTGGCTAACTCTCTGACCGCAGCATCGTCTTTGTTAAGCATGCGGATCAGGTGTGTTATTCTTATAATGGAATAAGTCCATTCCACATTTGCCACCCCCAGTCCCCCTTCCTTGTGTGAGGAAGATTATGTCCCTGGTGGAATGTGAATTCAGTCCCAGCCATTTCCTGACGGCTTCAACAGTTTTATTATTCATGTCTTGTAGGACATTTTGTGGAATGTGAATGTTTGCAAAGAGGTGTTGTATCTTTGCCAGAGCTACTTCTCTAATGGCCTCCAGTTTCATGACTACAGGAAGGGGTGAGGAGTCGATCAGATCGATCCTGTTCTTGACTGATTGATATAAGTTTATTGAATAGGATAAACCCCTTGAGATGGATCATCTCGTTTTCGAGGGGGTCCTATATACAATACAATACAAAACAAAGGACAAATCAAACACATTACAATAATAAGACGTAAACAGTACCATAAGCAACACACTACAACAAACACACACAAAAAGTTAAGTATTTAGATAAATACAACCACTAAATAGCCACACAGAGGCTGTGAACAATTAGTTGCCAGCAAAAGCAAAGAATAGAGTGACTTATTTATATATACATACTGTATTATACACGTCTGTAGTATCATCTGAAACATGAACAATTTAGTTCAAAATAAGAAGACAAACTATTTTTAAATATGTGAAATGATGTTAAAGATCGTATATTTAAAGGTAATTTATTCTAGTCTGAAGGAGCCTTAAACATAAATGCTCTCTGTCCCTATTGCTTTTTTGACTATAGGAGTGAAAAAGAAATATTGTGTAGAATGCCCAAGGTTATGAATTGAAAAATACGGTACCAGAAACCTTTTTAGATATTGAGGATAGTTAAAATGTACACATTTAAATACGAGTTACAGCCAATGTATGTGTCTTCTTGTTTTGAGTGAGGGCCATTTAAGTAAGTTATACATTACACAATGATGAGCATTATAAGAACATCCAAGAGAGAATCTGCAGAGATTATTATATGCTGTGTTAAGTGGTAGAAGACTAGTTTTAGATGCATTTTGATAAACAACATCGGCATAGTCAAAAAATGGCAATATCAGTTGTGTCTTCCTAACACTAAGTGTAAAACAATTTCTGGATCGAAATAAAACACAGGTTGCAAAATTAATTTTGTGAAGAAGGTAGTCAATGTGAGATTTAAATGTAAGTTCAGAGTCAAGCCATAAACCCAAGTATTTGACGTTATCGACCTCATTCAAAGAAGTACCATCATTACACGTTATAATTAAATTATTCGTTTTTGCTTTAAGAGTACATCTTGTACCAAAGACCATAGTGTAAGATTTAGTTTTATTAAGCAGTAGTTTATTAGATAACAGCCATTTCTGTAAAATACTAAAATCCAATTGAAGAGCAGTTTGAATTTGCAATAAATGATAATTAAGACGTATAAATGACAGTATCATCTGCATAAAGTTGAACAGAGGAATTACAACAAATTAAAGGCAGATCATTAACTCTGACACATGATTATGGACATAAATATGAACATTATAAAAGTTAATTATAAATACAGATGAAGGAAACGTCTAGATAAGGGACAGCTTTAAATTGTCCTTCTGGGAAGTCATTTAACTTTGATCTAAAGATGACCTTATAAAGAACACTGATTAACCACTCAGTTTCTTGAGAAAAATGTGACTATGCATGTTTCTTCAGAATACAGAAAGAAAAGTTAGGACATTTTGTAAAACACAATAAAATCAAGAATCTGTGATTTGTAAATTATTTTTAACTTTAACAAAAGTACAAAGAAAAAATAATTGTATTTTGTAAATAAAAACTAATTTTATTGATGGCTGCAACACACTCTAAAAAGGTTGGGACAGAGGCAAAATAAAAGTGAAAAGATTACAGAATATCCCAGTTCTACTGTTTCGGTACAGTTCAAAATTAGAAGGTGATTTGGTAATAGGTGAGAGTGTCTTGTTAGAGTTTAAATGGAGCATCCGCCAAAGGCTCAGTCTTTGCAAGAAAAGATAATAAACATTTATTTATATAGCACTTTTCATACATGGAATGCAACACAAAGTGTTTCACAAACATGAAAACAAGTTCGCACAATGAATATCAATGAAATGATACATGTCAATATCAATGAAAAAATATATTTAAATAACAGAAAAATACTTACACAACTTCACATAATACTGTTGTACTGATAAGCAACTTTAAAAAGGTATGTCTTGACCTGACTTTTACAAATATGAATGCTAGAAGCCTCTTTCACTTCATTTGGTAAAGATGTCCACATTTTTGGAGCATTTTTTTCTGAGTTTTATAATCAAATAAAAAAAACCTTAAAATCAATCCTTTGGTGAACTGGTAACCAATGTAATTCCTTTAAAACCGTTGTAATATGTTCTCTCCTTATTGATTTCATTAGTACTCTGGCTGCTGCATTTTGCCAACCCTTAGGAAGGCCAGTGTAAATAGCATTACAATAATCAAGATGAGAGAAGATAAAAGTATGAATGAGTCTCTTAGCATCATCCAAAGACAAAAACCAAAATATCTTGGCTATATTTCTCAGATGATATAAACAAGTTTTTTTCACTCTATTAATATGTGACTTAAAAATTCAAGTCACAGTCCAAAATGACACCTAGGCTCTTTACTTCTTTCTTAGATTGTATGGCAGTAAGTGATTGTACTGGGTAAGGGACCCAGTCCAGCTTCTATCCTCTCCCGCTTATGTTTGGGGCCCACAATTAGAATCGTCTCGGTTACGTATGTAACCCTCGTTCCCTGAGTAAGGGAACGGAGACGTTACGTCAGAAGTGACGGAGATTGGGGGTTTCGCATAGAAAGCCAATCCTCTTCGAGTATTAAAACACGAGCCAATGGCATGCAATGCCTTGGGGCTGCGGAAATTTGCATAGCGTACTCCGCCCTACTCCGTGAGTATAAAAGGAGGAAGTGAACGCAACCGCAGTATGTCTTCGCTGAGGAGCCAAGACTGAACTCGGCCTCTACCCAGCGATACAGCAGAAGTGGCAGGGAGACGTAACGTCTCCGTTCCCTTACTCAGGGAACGAGGGTTACATACGTAACCGAGACGTTCCCTATCGTAGTCACTTCGAGTTACGTCAGAAGTGACGGAGATTGGGGGTCTGTGCCATCACGCCATCTTCAAGCTGTCTTCCAGAGCCCTGCGAAAGACTGAACCCCCGAGCCTTACCTCTCTTTTTCTTTTTTTTCTTTGGGGATCCGACTTTGACACAGGATTACCAAGGTACACTGGGAAACATATCCCGAAGGGGACATGCTACCAGCTGCCTACCGAAGGGAGGACTTAAGAATACACATATGGCCACATAGGAACGCATATGGAACACTGGAGTACCAACCGCAGGTGGCTACTGATTTAAACTCCAGGGGTGGCAGATGGCTTGCCAAGGGAAGACACATGCTCAGAGAGGCTAACAGTGGATAATACACATGAGACGGTTACCATGGGGAACCGTGCGCATGGAGGCACCTAGCTAGCATCCAGAGCAACGCAGTGGTGCCGCATCGTCGGTGCTGGAGGACTCAAGACTTCAATGGAAGAACTGAGGAAATATCGCACTTATCCAGTCCGGGGAGTGGAGTGGCGAGCAAGCGAAGACACCTGAGCGGATCCAGAACTGGCCGAAACGAGTACGTGAGAGGATACCGGCTCAATTCGCAGATTACAGAATCTGGCGAAGGTGTTGGGTGTCGCCCAGCCTGCAGCTCTGCAGATGTCTGTTAGCGAGGCGCCGTGCGCTAAAGCCCAAGAGGAGGCTACACTCCGAGTGGAATGGGCCGTCACACCAAGGGGGCACGGAAGGCCTTGCTGCTGGTAAGACAAAGCAATGGCATCCACTATCCAGTGGGACAGCCGTTGCTTTGAGAGAGCCCTTCCCTTCTGGCTCCCCCCATGACAGACAAAGAGCTGGTCTGAGGTCCTGAAACACTGCGTTCTGTCGACATAGGTGCGGAGAGCACGTACCGGACAGAGCAGTGCCAAGGCTGGGTCTGCCTCCTCCAGGGGCAGCGCTTGCAGGTTCACCACCAGGTCCCGGAGGGGAGTGGTAGGAACCTTGGGCATATATCCAGGCCGGGGTCTCAGGAATACGTGAGAGTAAGCCGGCCCGAACTCCAGGCACACTTCGTCAACAGAGAGTGCGTGCAGGTCCCTTACTCTCCTGATGGATACCAATGCAATCAGGAGTGCTGTCACATAGGACAGGGCAAAAACTCTACCGACTGCAAAGGCTCCAGGGGAGGCCTCTGCAGAGCACCCAGGTCTACTGAGAGGTCCCCAGAGGGCAGGAGGGGAGGGAGGCGGATTTAGCCCCCCCACTCCCCTCAGGAACCTGATGACCAGGTCATGCTTCCCATAGACTTACCTTTCACTGCATCATGAGACGCGGCAATGGCCGCGACATAAATCCAAAGGGTGGAGGGCGACAGCCTGCGCTCCAACCCCTCTTGCAGGAAGGAAGCATGACTCCGATCGAACATCTCCGGGGGTCTTCTCAGCGAGAAGAACACCAATTGACGAAGAGGTATCACCTCAACGCATAAAGGTGTCACGTGGACGACGCTCTTGCGGAAGTGATGGTTGCCGCCACCGCAGGTGGCAGCGAACTCAAACCTGCCTCGTCCCGTCCTGGAGCCACACGTGCAGCCTCCAAGATCGGGACGAGGGTGCCACAGAGTGCCCCGTCTCTGAGAGAGTAGGTCCGGTCTCAGAGGAATAGGCCAAGGAGGTGCTGTCGCGAGGAGCAAGAGTTCGGAGAACCACGTCTTGGTGGGCCAGTAGGGGGCTACCAGCAAGACCTGCTCCTCGTCCTCCTTGATCTTGCACAACACCCGTGCAAGGAGGCTCACTGGGGGAACGCACACTTGCGTGGGCCCCGTGGCCAGCTGTGCGCCAGCGCATCCGAGCCGAGAGAGCCGCGGGTCAGAGAATAAACTGGGCGCAGTGGGACGAGTCCCGAGAGGCGAACAGGTCTAACTGTGCCTCCCCGAACTAGTCCCAATCAGCTGGACCGACTGGGGATGGAGTCGCCATTCGCCGGAGATGGGACGGGCCCGGGACAGCTCGCGGCTGCCCGGTTCCGGTCTCCAGGAATGTAACTGCACGAAGGGACCTCAGGTGCTTCTGACTCCATATCAAGAGGTGGCGGGCGAGCTGCGACAACCGGCGCGAGCGTAGACCCCCCCTGGTGGTTGATGTACGCTACTGCCGTAGTGTTGTCTGAGCGGACAAGCACATGCTGGCCCTAGAGCACGCTCGGAAGCGGTGCCGGGCGAGCCGTACTGCCAACAGCTCGAGGCAATTGATGTGCATGAGGCGCTGGGCTCCTGTCCAGGAACCGACGGCTGCATGCCCATTGCACATGGCACCCCAACCCGTGGTAGACGCATCCGTGGAGACAACGAGATGCCTGGAAACTCGCTGAATAGGGACCCAGTCCGTAAAAAGCTGAGGTTCGACCACGGGAAGAAGGATCGGCGGCACGTCGGAGTCACTGGAACTCGGAGCGAGCCGCGATGCCATGCCCACCTCGGGACTCGATCGCGAAGCCACAGCTGAAGCGGTCTCATATGAAGCAAACCGAGCGGCGTTGCCGCGGCCGCGGATGCCATATGCCCCAGGAGCCTCTGAAATAGTTTCAGTGGAACCGCACTCTTGCCCTCGAACTGTCGAAGACAAGCCAGCAGTGAGTGCGCGCGCTCGTTCGTGAGCTGCGCGGACATGGCGACCGAGTCTATCTCCATGCCGAGAAAAGAGATCCTCTGCACGGGGCAAAGTTTGCTCTCTTCCCGGTTGACCCGAAGGCCCAGACGGGCTAGGTGCCGTAGCACCAGGTCTCTGTGTTCGCAAACCTGAGCTCGAGAGTGTGCTAGTAACAGCCAGTCGTCGAGAAGTTCAGGATGCGAACCCCGTGTTCGCGAAGGGGAACAAGGGCTGCCTCGACGATCTTCGTGAAGACGCGAGGGGACAGAGCTAACCCGAATGGGAGAACGGCGTACTGGTATGCCTGGCCCTCGAAGGCAAACCGAAGAAACGGTCTGTGTCGAGGGAGAATGGAGACATGGAAGTACGCGTCCTTCAGGTCGATCGCTGCAAACCAATCCTGATACCGAACACATTCGAAAATGCGTTTGGCCGTGAGCATTTTGAACGGTAGTCGATGGAGAGAACGGTTCAAAATGCGCAGGTCCAGGATCGGTCGTAACCCACCGGTCTTTCTTGGGGACAATGAAGTAGGGGCTGTAAAGCCCGGACCTCACCTCGGCTGGAGGGACCGTCTCGATTGCACCCTTCGCCAGCAGGGTCGCAATCTCCGCTCTCAAGACTGGGGCATTGCCACCAACCATCGTGGAGCGAACTCCCCTGAAGCGGGGAAGAGACCGTGCGAACTGAATCGCGTAGCCGAATCCGATCGTTCTGATGACCCAGCGGGAACCCCGGGAAGCGCTAGCCAGGCTTCCAGGAAGTGAGCCAACGGGGTCATGCGAACCACAGACGTCCCCCCGGAGGGGCAGCGAGGCGGGTCGACCGGCATGCGTGCAGGAGTTACCCCGTCCGGATGCACCGTCGAAACCCGCTCCCCGACAGAAGAGACCAGGGAAGGCAGAGCGTTCCACGGGGGTCTGTTCCGCCGGGGGTCTGGCGACAGAGGGGGAAGGGATTGGCGTAGCCCGGGGACGACACACGCACCCTTCCGCGCCCTCCGAGACAGAGAGGAATGAACGGGGCGACGCACTGGACGTCGTGCGCGCTCATTCCAGTCTGTGTGCTCAATGACAGTGTCAGCTTTTCTCAACCAGCTCAGGGAGCTAGCTAGAACAAAAGATTCTCCACCGGCCCTCCACCGGGGAAGGAGGGGCCCTGCCACCGCCTCCTGAGAAAAACCATGACACTACCACTGAGCGGCCCGCCTCAGGAACATCGCTTCGCCTGGCGTTTAGCGGGGCACACGGCCTGAGGGGGGGGGGGGGGACGCTTACCTGTGGCCTCCTCCGCGACGCGAACCGGCTGAAGGCTGCTGCTGGGGCCGCGTGGGAGGGAAGGGAGCCGCAGGGGGGCGTCCTCGGCGGCGAGCTGGCGGAGGCGTCCGAGCCGACGGCTGGTTGGAGGCAGCAGCTGGCCGTCGGGGCAGAGAAACCGCCTTCGTCTGCTCCTAGGCGGTCGAGAAGTGCTGGGCAAAGTCCTGGACCGCACCGCCGAACATTATGATGCTCCTGGACCACAGCGGTGGGCATCACCTGACCAAGGGAGCGAGCGACCGCCTCCGTGACCCGTTTAAGGACAAGGTAGGCGATAGGCTCGCAGCTCGCTTGGTCCGTCACCTCCTCGTGCACATTCCTGAGCAGCTAGCTTTGTAGGTGCTCATCATATGCAGGGCGGAGGCTGCCTGTCCCGCCGCTCTACAGAATCGCGCCGCCATAGACGACGAGAACCCATAGGCTTTGGAGGGGCATCTGAGAGCAACCGCCGGTTGACCGGGGGAGCCCCAGCGTACCCACAGACAGCCGCATCGCCGAGGGGAGGAAGGGCGGGGAACTAAGCACGCTTTTTTTTTTTTTTTTTTAGTGCGTGTCAGTTCCGCATGCAACTCGGGGAAAAAAGGAAATTGGGGTTGGCCGTGGCCGTAAGGCGGCAGCGTTACCCAAAAACCAATTATTCAGCCGCGAGAGATCGGGGAGGGGCGGAGTTCCACCCCCACCCGATGCTCACGGACGCCCGAGATAGCACGGCCATCATCGCGGGATCAGACACGGCGGCGCTGACGCTCCCGAGGGAGGCAACGCGGCCGCATCCTCACTTCCCGAGGAGTCAAGCCCGCCTAGTGATGCTGTGATCGACATCGCATCATCATCTGGAGCGCTGCCCGAAGCAGCCGGTGCCACCGAAGAAGCAACCGACTGAATCGAACTAACGCTCGCTGGCTCTCGCACTGAGGCGGGAGGTGTGGCCCGAGGAATCGTCGGGGCTTTATCTCACACCATCACCGTAAATCACCAGGTCCCCGGGTCGACGGGCCCCCTATGGAGGAAACCGATCGAGCGGGGGGGACCGGGACTCTCACTCAAGTGAGATCATTGAGTCTCGACCTCAGTGTAGAGATGGTCATGTTCCCACAAAGGAAAATGAGTCATCCACGAACGCTGCTGCTGCATGCTGAAATGCCCAGGCATACAAAGCAGCGATCGTGACCATCAGATGACGACAGAAATCAATCACACCCAGAAGAGCACGGGCGAACCGTCTTTAAAAAGACGTGCGCGTGCAGCTCTTTCAATGAGAGGAGGAAATTCACTCTTTCAGCGCTGAAGCGACCAGGGAGAAGCGCAAAGTCTGGCAGACCACTGCTCAGATCGCAGGCGATGCAGAATCTCGCTGGGTACCGCCGTCACACCAACACTGAAGAGGACGCTCGTCTCGAAGAGTCTTGAACAGTGCTTTCAGGAGTGAAGAGGTTCTCTTGGCTCCGAAGCGAAAACATACTGCGGTTGCGTTCACTTCCTCCTTTTATACTCACGGAGTAGGGCGGAGTACGCTATGCAAATTTCCGCAGCCCCAAGGCATTGCATGCCATTGGCTCGTGTTTTAATACTCGAAGAGGATTGGCTTTCTATGCGAAACCCCCAATCTCCGTCACTTCTGACGTAACTCGAAGTGACTACGATAGGGAACTCAGTTTTGTCTTCATTCAATTTAAAAAAAGATTTGTTCATCCACTTTACAATACTGGACAGACAATCAGCCATCCTCTCTAATACAACAGGATCTCTTCGCTCAACTAACGATAACTGTATATCATCAGCATATAGATAATTCATGTTGTATCCCTGAATTATGCTGCCCAAGGGGAGCATGTATAATTAAAATAAAACAGGCCCAAAGATTTATCTTTGTGGAACACCATGGGCCCTATTTTAACGATCTGAAACGCAAGTGTCAAAGCGTAAGTAACTTTGTGGGCGGGTCCCGGCGCTGTTGCTTTTTTCCCGGCGGGATAAATACCTCTTGCGCCTGGCGCAAATCTAAAAGGGGTTGGTCTGGAGTCAGTCCCTCCAGAAAAACGCGATTATGCGATCGCTGAATTCAATGCAAAATCAGCCAAAGTCCGCATATTTATGCAGGGGCCGCATTTTTTCAAATACGCCGCACTTTCGCCGCATAAATTCCCGATTTCCGTGCAAAATATGCGGGGTTTGCATAATTTCATAATCCTCGCATTTTCGTTGCAAAAAAAGTCACATGTATCTTAGCAGAAAGTTGAAAAATGTTGCGTTTGCTTCACACAAGAGCAGCCATTTCCCCCTGTTTCCATGGGAACGTTATGAAGTGACGCAATTACGCGACGCCAGACAGACTCACGAGGCGATTGACATCTCACAAATCGAACTCGTATCACTGTCTGTCACACGTTCTACCGCCACGTCGTTACTTAATAAACAACATAAGATAAAAGAAGTAGCATCAAACAGAAATTACCCGCACACATGGGGTGTTCGAGCCGCACATCTAACACTGCAGAGAGTTCAACAGGGAGCGCGCAGCTCTTAAAGGGGCCATCCTGAAGGGACTGTGGAGTAGCTTCATTATTCATAGGTGTGGTTTGGGCGTAATGTGAAATAAACCAAACAGAGCGTCATCAAACATACCCTTTAAGAGCAGGTGCGCATGTTGTGGTAGCACGGAATGTGTTGAAATTACGTGGCGGCATCACGGAAACAACACCCATACAAAGTCAATGAGGTTCATTTGCGTGGTGGACACACAAATTCCCTCGTTCAGCAAGGTCACACGGTGGTAAATGTTGTTTTCTAGTTTACGCAACGTCCTCCTTTTAAATTTATTATAGTGAATTAGTTCAGATTTTTGTTGTCTAAATAACAGTAAATTATTTGTGATATAACTATGAATTTATGGGTGGAGTAGTTTCAAAGAACAGCCCGCGGCTGTGTTAAATAGATTGTTTCCTTTACGTTATTAAACCCTCTACAATATTTTATTATTCTCAAAAGTATTTTCTGTCATCGCAACGAATATTATTATTATTAATAATTCTTATGAATCAGAAGACTTTCAGGGGTTAACGTTACCATGACAACGATACATCACGTTACGCAACGCACGCTTCTTACCCATAATTACCACTCATTTCACCCGCCAACTGACTACAGTAAGTATCTTATCCTATGATCTCAACCCAATCGGTGTTTGTTTGTTAAAAAGCACGCATAATCTTTGCTATTTATTTAGTTGTAGCCTGATCTGTGTAGCATTTCATCCCCAGAGATTAGGTTGAATTTGATGTTGATTTATCATTTACACGGCTAACGTTACCCGCTGATGTAGTTAGCTAGCCGGCCAAATGACCCCGGGCTGGGACAGTTGGATTGTGGCACTGCCAGCTACCAAAATCAGTTTAAACTCATGTATCTGTCCATGTGTTTTGAAGAAAATAATAAACAATCTGTTGTTGCAGTGGTTAAAGTTTTATTCAAAGTCCAAAGTAAATGTCAGAAGTGTAACTAAGGGGAATTACCGCAATCAGGGATGGACTACAATAAAAAAGTAGACCTGGAGTCTTTCCAGAGGATTTGACGACTAAATGTCAATGACCGCACGCTCATACCTGATATTATTAATGCATAATTAAATAGAGAGACGACCCACCACTAACTTATGTATAGAATATCCCTTAACACTATGGTGCCATACTTTTGTAAGGCTTTGACATTTTAGGAGACACTGAAATCATCATGAGATAATTGAGGGTAACTGTTACTTTATTCGTTATTTGTGACATTGAGAAGAGTAAACAGGATCTTATGAGAAGCATTTTACGCAACAGGACAGAAGTCCACTGTTTCCATTATTTGTGGGTCTAAATAAAAATAGATTTGTGTATGTACTTGCTTGTTTCAATTGAATGTGGTACAAATCTGACATTTGTACAGTCAGAATTGATTTGTGTTTCATGCAATGGTTGTGATTACAATTACTCTATCCTACTAATTAAGAAATGCTCATTTACTACAAAGGCTGTTCTAATAATATTTTGCTTTTTTCTGTTTTACAGCTTTATTGCAACAGCTTTATAGTGTTAGCATGTTCACTCTTCCTACACAGCAAAAACTCCAGTGTTAAATTAACTCTCCTGGGAGTTTATTTGACTCCAGACTCAAGAGTGTTAAAGTGTTAAAATATGAGTGTTAAATTAACACTCAAGAGTGTTAAAGTTAATGAGCTAATTAAGTGATTAATTTAGTGATAATTGACCATCATTGAAGACACCTGATGATCACAGGCAGAATCGCTGAAGAAGAAAAATCTCATTTTCGAAGTCACCATAATGGTGATCATTATTTGCTTAGAGAAAAGGTGATCAGGTGCTGCTGATTATGGTTTGACATAACTCACTAAGCAAAATGATGTCCAAAAGATGTTTTTCAATGTCTTTGTCACAAAAGGCAGAGTTTGAAAAGACTTCCACTAAGGGGCCAGAATGAAAGTTTTTATGACGTCTTTTTTGACATGTTCTGGACATCTGAAAAAGACGTTAATGGATCCTTCGTGCAAGGTTAAAAACTAGTTCAAATGTGGCCATTCTCAACATTATTTATGGTCTATACTGGTTTATACTGTTTCTGGACCAAATAAAAACTCTTAGGATGCATTAAATTAAAACTTATGTTTATTTTTTTTCCTTACATTGTTTAGATGGTGATATTTATTTCATTTTGAGTCACCATTGTGGTGATCAGTGTTTGCTTTAGTTGGGCTCTTGGTCCCAATAATTAGTATTCTAGCTTTTCTTTGGCTGTTGTAACTGTGTGTGTTTGAATAACACCATTGTTGTGACAGAGAAAGCCAAGAAAATTGGCTCTCATCAGCTCCTTGTCGGTTGTTGACGATGATGATGATGAATTCAATATAAAGTGGGCATTTAACGTTGTGTTTAGACTTTTGTGTTTGTATCTGGAGTTTATAACCACCAATCTTGTGGAACTGCATTATTTGGGCTAGTAGTTGGACAAAAAGCAAATTTACACAATGTTTTGAGAAAATGTTCCATCTAGTCACACACAGACATCAAGATTTTGCATATGATTCACAAAAATGGTGACAATAAATAAAAAAAATGCTTCATGCCGCAATGCATGATGGGTAGCTTTCATAGTACAAAACATCCTCGATTCCCAGGCTTTTTTGTTTTGGTTGTCACCGTCGTTGAGAATCATATGCAAAATCTTGATATCTGTGTGTGACTATGTGTTTCAATTTCTTAAAACATATTGTATGCAGTGGTCATTATAAAGTTACTGGGCCAAATAATGCAGTTCTACGAGATGAATAATTATAAATTTCAGATATAAAAACATAAGTTTAGATGATTTTGTCATCATCAACAAGCATCTGAAGACATCTAATTTTTAATTTTCTTGGCTTTCTCTGCACAATCAATGGTGTTATGCAAACAGTTACAACAGCCAAAGAAAAGCTAAAGTAAGAAGAATTGGGACCAAGAGCCCAACTAAAGCAAACACTCATCACCACAATGGTGACTTAAAATGAAACAAATATCACCATCTGAACCACATCTAAACAATGTAAATAAACTAATTTATTTCAAATTGTAAATTTAATGCATCCTGAGAGTGTTTCTTCAGTCCAGAAACAGTTTAAATTGTCTAAATAAGACCATGAGTTATGTTGAAAACATGTTGAACTTGTTTTTAACCTTGTACGAAGGATCCATTAATGTCTATATCGGACGTGCAGAACACGTCACAAAAAGATGTCATGAAAACTTTCATTCCAGCCCCTCAGTGGATCAGCCCCATCAGACTTTTGTGACAAAAACAATATCTAAAATATAAAATGTAAGGGTTGACAGACTGCCCCACTGAAGCAAACACTGATCTCCATAATGGTGACTTATAATTTTGATTTTTCACTTTCAGTGATTCTACTTGTTAACATCAGGTGTCTTCAATGTTGGTCAATCATTGCTCAATTAATCACTTAATTATCTCATTAACTTTAACACTGCTTCAGAGTTAATTTAACACTCTTGAGTGTGGAGTCATATAAACTCCCAGGAGAGTTAATTTAACACTGGAGTTTTTGCTGTGTAATAAAAACAATAATGCACCCACAAGATTTCACATCCAAAAGGCAATACAGGGCTCCAGACTGCGACCAAATAGTCGCATTTTGCGACCAAAATTTGAGAGTGTGCGACTGAATTTTACATCCAGTCGCACATGTGCGACCAGTAAATTTGCCACACGTTAAACGCATGGTAAGCGTGGAAGGGACGCGTCAATGAATCCGTGACAAGAATAGCGCGAATAAACGTCTGTGGGAAGGAGACGGAGACAAATATCACAACCTGCAAAGTGCGTCTGAGCAATAAGCGATCTATCGACACGTTACCTAGGAGCGAATACAAACAAAATGAAAGTGGAACTAAAATGCGCAACTCACGGACGGACCGTTAGCGTTTTTATAAGGTTAGACATAATAGACAGAGCAGCGCATAGTGGAGCCCCCCGAACCACTGACAGTAATAAAGCCCCGAACTTGCCAGTCGCGGGCCGATCTCGATCACGCAACACTGTTACTAGCAGATCCAGTGAATAAATCCATTGAATTCACCTCAGAATTAATAACATAATCGCTACGAGATCCAGTGAGAAACACTCCGATTCGGCGCAGAGTTCTGTTATAAACCATATCAGATCAAACAACGCTGACGTGGAAACCAGGAGAAACACTTATAGAAGGCTTTCAGTCCACAAATCAGCAACATTCACCATGGATTTAGGCTAGTAAGTTAACTCTAACCATAAATATGATGTCAAACGCTTACAACGTAGCCTATCTTTGTCCTGCTCTTCAAAACGATAATATCATATATAAATGTTTTATTTTTTGTATTTTTTTGTGATGATCAACACATTTTTTGTTCATTCTTCAAAGATTGTCCTAAAACGAAAAATTTTAAGATGTTGGAAAACTCTTATTTAAACATTAAAATTATTATTATTATAATTTTTTTTAAAAATAACAAAAAAAAACATCGTAAACAGTAAGATGTTTATTGGCTATTCACTCCAAGTCCTTATACATACATGTTTTCTCTCCTTTTGTTTTTAATTAATATTAAGACATTATAAGAGGATAACTAAATTAATCTAAGTGATTTATTGTCAGCCCCAGTGCTACCAGTTTTTTTTTTTTTTTTTTTTTTTTGTATAACTCGAGTTCTGATTTGAGGTGGTGCTGCCCTCAAATTTGAGTCTGGAGCCCTGTGAACTTAAAATAAAACAGCATATCATAATGTTAAGTCTATTTATTATTAAATAATTTGTCAGTATTACAGTTATTTTGGGGGAATTTTGAATAATTGCATTGCAAGCTTATTTAAGGTGTGCCCCTAAATTTTCTGCTTGCGCTCCTAAAATTTTCAGTCAGGGGCAACAGCGCTCCTAGTAAAAAAAGTTAGTCTGGAGCCCTGCAATAAGAGAAACCCAAAAGACATGCCTAAACCTTATCACTAAAAATTAGTTGAACTGGTAATTGCCTCTAAGTAATAAAATGATAACTTTCGTAAGAACAGAAAAGAGAAACATTGTTTGTTTTTTTAATTCCCTGTAACAACACAATTTATTATTATTTGTTTAGGCTATGACAGCGTGAAGAGTAATTGTAACACCAACCAGCCTTTGTCATGTATTTTGTGACAAGTGCTGCCCTGGAGAGAAAGCTGTTCACCTATAAAGAAAATAATACAAAAAAATGTTGGTCTCCAATTACATAAAAATATTACCTACACACCATAGATCTTGTGGTTGTGGTTTAACAGAAAACGTGTAGTGTATTATCCTAGGAATTTGGGACCCCTTACGCATGCATTTTGAATTGCTGAAAACAACTGAACTGCCCATTTTTTATTTTAACTCATACATAAAGGATGTAGTTTATCCCTCACACCAGGCTTGTTACTAAGATGTCAAAAAAGTACCTTTTGGTGTTATGGTTTCTATTAAGACTCTTTGTAGCCACAGTTAAAATACTGGACAATGATACCATACCTGCTCAACTTCCTCTCCTACTGTGTTTCCTGCTCCATCCTGGCTTCTGCCACCCCATTTCACCTGCAACACAGAGTTAGAAGTGTTATGCAGCAGTATTTCAGAAGTTTTGATACAACATCAGGCATAACATGCACAAATGTAAAAATAATCCTTTGCATTGAAGATTGCTTGAATGTTATATCTTCATTAATGCATACAATTATCTCTAAAACATCTCATGACACAAGCTTTTTATTTTCGCGGGGAAAAACAAAATCCCTGTCCTACAAATTTGATCAGGCAGCTGAAAAGCAGTTGGTGAAAGATAACACGCAGCGCGTTCTGTTATCCAACCCATTATTTCCCTATAGCTACAGCCATACTAGACTTAAAGTTATTGCATGTACCTCGCATTTTGCTGTATGGGCTTTGGCATGCATGACGCTCAGGAATGGCCTCATTTCTGTTAATGGCAGAAGCTCTGGTAAACCCTCTGCTACTTTAAGGTAGGGCCAGTACCTAAAAAGCAGGAGCAGCATCATGTGAGTGTAACAAAGATACATTTTTAATTGAAATCTAAAATGACTAAAATCACTGTAAAGCTGAGAAACAAGATATGTTAATCATGGAGTTGGATTTGCAATATAACTATGAGGATTACCTGCATGTAACATCCATAAAGAAGAAGGTAACATTTGCCTTCTTTGACATCTCTCTTTGAAGAAACATCGGGTAAGCAAATATTTCTCCACGGTAATGGTTAAGTCCTCGTAAGAAGAACCCATGTCTGATGAATCAGAAGAAAATCTAGTGGTTAGACTCCCTCCTGTTGTATTACAAATTTATTAAATGTTTAATTTAGGTTGTAACGCTCAGCCTAATTAAGGCAGGATACACCACAAAATATACGGTTTAAACCCTCTATAAATTCTTTAAATGAAATTGTTCGATTTGCTCACACCATAAACAAAACAGAAAACAAGATGTTATAATACCTCAAAGTGTATTAAGTACAAAGCACCAACAATAAACATATACAAACTATGAAATAAGTCCAGTGAGTGTGTGAGTGTTCCAATCCAGTGTAAATGTATGTGTTGAATCGGGCTCACCGATAAGCCTTTTAAAGTCCGTGCACTTGACGAGGAACAGCGCTGTCCTGTGATGCGATCTCCAGGGTAAAATAATCCACAAGTATATTTCCACAAAGAGTTCAACAATCGCAGTCAATGACAACCCAAGGAGTAGTGCGATCGATCGCTAGTCCCAAAAGAGCAATGTTTACGTTGCTCTCGAACGCCGCTTTCCCGGCTCTTTTAAACGGAAGTAAAAGTCATTAACCCAGCTGATCAGACTGACGTCACGGGGATTCCCTGGAGCTCCGCGACGGAACTCTCGCGGTAAAAACCAGGAACACAATCACATGTCCGGGGCATCAACAGAGAAAGAATAATTATAAAAAACAGCTGTCTGGTAAGCATCATTCAAATACTTCACAGCAATATAAACATTCTTTCCTTATGTGGCTTAGCTACATATTCCCCCCCCCCCAGCCAGCGGCGTCGGAGGAGAGCGTCCATAATAGCGCTTCAAGTTTACCACATTCAGTATATCGACTCTAGGTGGGTTGCCCCAGCACACAGTGTAATTTATTGGCCCTGTTTTACTTTTAATTTCAGCTGGACCCTCCCACTTGGGCGCTAGCTTGGCAGAAAATTTGTTTGCTGAATTAGAGAGAGGATGGGTTTTGATCCAAACCAGGTCACCCGTATGAAACTGCGCATCTTTCCTACGGTTATTATAATACCTAGCTTGTTTGGCTTGGCTCATCCTCATTCTATTCCTCACTCCCTCCATTAAGTTGTTTTGTCGTTCGACCAGGGAATATGCTGCTTGATCAGGTGAAGGCGGTCGATGGATAAGACGTTCCAGTGGTCCTAGAATTTGTCTACCCAGCATGAGCACAGTAGGAGTTTTTCCTGTGGTTTCTTGTTGAGCAGTGTTGATGGCATAGCGGAATTCTGGTAGCCACTGGTCCCAGTTCTGATGATGTTGACCCACATATGCAGCAATCATAGTTTTTACAGTCCGGTTGATTCTTTCTGTTAGGTTTGACTGTGGATGATAACTCGTGGTGAGTTTCTGAACACAACCCCATGTTTTACACAGATCGCTCAGAAGGCTGGACGTAAATTGGGGACCTCTATCGGACACCAGGTATTTGGGTACCCCCCATCGTGTAAAGATCTCCTCTCGTAGAATTTTCACTACTTTCTGGGTCTTGCTGTCTCTCAGCGGGAACATTTCCACCCACTTTGTGAAGTAATCAACAATGACAAGGAGGTACGTATTCTTTTGTTTACTGGCAGGGAATGGTCCCATTAGATCCACCCCCAAAGTGTGTCCAGGTTCAGTGATCTGTGTACTCTGCATCAATCCAGAAGGTTTTGTATTGCTGGGTTTATATTTCTGGCAGATCTCACAGCTTTTGACGTATTGGCACACGTCCTTTCTAACAGACGGCCACCATGCCACGTCTAAGATCTTCAGCAGAGTCTTCAACTGTCCGAGATGTCCTCCAAGCGGATTGTCATGGTAATAGTGCATGAAGTCAGTAGTTAATGATAGTGGTACTACCAACTGATACTTCTCTCCTTGCTCTTTCATCGGAACTTTGCGGTACCATACCCCTTGGAGGTTTTCAAAAGTGATGGCTTGATCTTTGACTGATCGAGGTTGAATGTTAGATTGTAATTCAGTGATGGTATTGTCCAATTGTTGAGCTTTAGTAATTTCCTCCAGAGAGTGAGGTAATGTAGACGCATGTTGGGAGGATATGGATAGACAAGGGGCAACATCCGCATCAGGCATACCTGGGACCCAGGACAAAGCGTCAGGACCCATGTTGAGGCAGCCTTTTCGATGATGGACCTGAAAGTTGAACTGTTGCAGTCGTAGAGTCCAGCGAGTTAGGCGTGAAGAGGTTTTAGGGCAGTTGAATGCCCAAGCTAGTGCCGCATGGTCAGTGAAGACGTTGAAGGCTCTACCCTCTAGGTAATGTCTCCACTTTTCAACAGCCCACACCACTGCCAGACATTCCTTTTCAGAAGTGCTGTAATTCTTCTCTGCTCCAGTTAAAGTCCGTGATGCATAAGCCACCACCTTTTCTCCCTCCTCTGATTGTTGAGTGAGGATGGCGCCCAGTCCTACCTCACTAGCATCCGTGTGAACCTGGAAGTCTTTAGTGCTGTCTGGTTGTATTAACACCGGTGAGTTTTGCAAAGCTTGTTTAAGTGCATCCATACTAGACTGACACTCCGAGGTCCACTCCCACTTAACACCTTTCTTTTTTAGGTGGTTTAAAGGGGCAGCGATGTCAGCGAAATGGGGTATAAACTTATGATACCACCCTGCCAATCCCAGAAATCTTTGCAAAGCTTTGATATCTTGTGGGATTGGGAACTCTGCAACAGCACTGGTCTTTTCTCGGTCAATCTCCACTCCCCTCTCAGATACTATATGGCCGAGGAATTTGAGCTGTCGCTTGAAGAAGTGGCATTTCTTCATGTTCAACGTCAGGTTGGCTTGATCAAGTCTATGTAGCACCATGTTGAGGTGTTGAACGTGTTGCTCTATTGACTTTGAATAGATGATGATGTCGTCAATATAAACGAAACAAATCTTCCCTCTTAAATCAGACAGAACTCTCTCCATCAGACGCTGGAAGGTAGCAGCGGCATTTCTGAGCCCATACGGCATAGACTTGAATTGAAATAGCCCCTTGGTGGTGATAAAAGCAGTTCTTTCCTTACTCTGTTCTTCCATCTCCACCTGCCAGTATCCGGACTGCAGATCCAAGGAACTAAACCAAGAGGCTCCTTCCAGGGATTCAAGGATGTCGTGGATCAACGGCATTGGATAAGCGTCTGCCACTGTCTTGCTGTTCAACCTCCTATAATCCACGCAGAACCTGTGTGAGCCATCAGGTTTGGGGACAAGTACCACCGGTGAAGACCATGGTGAGAAAGAAGGTTCAATGATATTGTCTCGCAACATCTGATCTACTTGCTCCTCTATAATCTGCTTTTTAAGAGGAGACACTCTGTACGCCCGGGATTTGAGGGGTATGTCATCAGATAAGGTGATTCTGTGTTGTACAATTGAGGTCTTACCCAGGTTGTTTGAGGTGGTGCGGGGCCAGGCAAATATCAACTTCAACAACTCCTCCTGATTGTCCGAGTCCCATATAGTGCTCTCAGGGAGAATGGAGAACAGTTCTGGAAGCCTCCCGGTGGATGGTATCGCATAGTATAAATTCAGCTTTGCATCCCTATGAGGAAGATCTTGACCCTCTGGGATCCCCGGACCTGTTGGCATCTGTGATGGCAAGAAAGAGTAATAGGTGTTTCCTTTTTCAGATCTTAATCCATATCTGCCTCGTCCCACTTCCAGGACTGCTCCCGTGTCTCTCAGGAAATCCAACCCGGCAATAAGAGGAAATGCGAGGTGAGTGTCTTTTAGGATATAAGTATCCAAACTGCATTCTTGGTCATGCCATTGAATCCTAATCCTTTGCAGATCTCTGGACTGGTGAACTGTGCCGTCCGCCATTATAAACCTCTGTGGAGTGGAGGTAACAACTGATGGAATCTCACCTTTCAACTGTTTCCACAGGCTTTCTTGCATTAACGTGTATGTGCTACCTGTGTCTAATACAGCTTTCACTTCTTTGCCGTTCACTCTTACAGGCACCATCAGGAGAGATGACAGTGGATGGGGTTGTGCTAGTGTCACTCCAGCCAGGTTTTTGTTAGAGGTACGTTCAGATGACTTCTTGTTGGTCTTTTCTTTACTGCTTTGAGTGCTGACTTTTTGCCAGTAGTCTTTGGCTCCCATGTGGTCCTTTTCCACCATACAGCCAACCTTCACCAGCTGCTCAACCGAATTGACGGTTCCCCTCATACATCCTGCAACCCTGGGGTTGATGTTGTTGAGTATGCGATTTACTAAGTCCTCCTCAGATATATCTGGCTTCCATTTCAGACATAGGGCCCGGTAGTCATATGCAAAGTCCCTCAGACGTTGTTGTGGCTGTTGAACCATTGTCCTCAACTTTTCCTCCACTTCTGAGAGGTAATCATCTGAAAGAAAAGCAGTCATGAATGCTTCTTTGAAGGATTTCCAATCCGTTACCTTGACCTTCTCCGCTTTCCACCAGCTCAGAGCAGGTCCCTTCAGCACCGTGCTTAAGGTTCCTAAGAGTTCTGCACTGGGGAGGGGCCGAATCTCCAGGAAGTTCTCACATTGTTCAATGAAATTGAGCACCTCCGCCGTATCACAGGAGTCACCAAAAGAGGGGAATTCGATGCGGATAGGAGGTCGGGCACAGAATGAGGATGAACCTGCCACTACTGAAGGGGTAAGCAGATTAGATTGCCTATCATACATAGGATGTTGCACATCATAAGTAGCATTGAGGGGTGTATGAGTGGGAATTTTCGTTCCAGATACTCTAGCTGGGGTCGGTGGTTGAAGGACAGTGGAAAATCGGGAGTTATCTGGATAATGGGCCTGTAATCTGGTGAGTGTGGGAGTGCTAGTGAGCCTTAATTTTCTCATTTGACTTTCCCATTTCGCATCTCTCCTCAGAAAACAATTTGTCACAGCCCTTTCTAATTTTTCCAGAGCATCAGAAACATAATCTTCCAACTTTGCCAAGCTAGAATCTACAGCCTGCCTGAAACTTGTTTCCCGATTTAATGTACTGTCCATTGACTGTTTGAAATCTTGTTCTATGGTTTGTACTTTGTTATCAAGGGCCAATAAATCAACTTTACATTGAGTTATTTCTACTTGCAATGATTGTACCATATCAACAGTTTGAGTACAACTCTCATCATCATCATCAGATTGTTCTGCATCAGAAAGGTACAATGAACTAAGCATTGAAGTTATTTCAGCAGTAGGATTACGTCTAGTCCCAAAAGAGACAGGAATACAAGTAAGATCTTTAGCTTCAGTATTATTTGGGACATTTTCAAATGTAACCAAGTCATCAGCAGTATCAACAATTTCGGTAACTGCATCAGTATTCCTCACCTCCATCGTGAGAAAAAAAAAAAAACAGACAAAAAGAACAATAATAAGGGGTCCCCGTACGGGCCACCAATATGTAACGCTCAGCCTAATTAAGGCAGGATACACCACAAAATATACGGTTTAAACCCTCTATAAATTCTTTAAATGAAATTGTTCGATTTGCTCACACCATAAACAAAACAGAAAACAAGATGTTATAATACCTCAAAGTGTATTAAGTACAAAGCACCAACAATAAACATATACAAACTATGAAATAAGTCCAGTGAGTGTGTGAGTGTTCCAATCCAGTGTAAATGTATGTGTTGAATCGGGCTCACCGATAAGCCTTTTAAAGTCCGTGCACTTGACGAGGAACAGCGCTGTCCTGTGATGCGATCTCCAGGGTAAAATAATCCACAAGTATATTTCCACAAAGAGTTCAACAATCGCAGTCAATGACAACCCAAGGAGTAGTGCGATCGATCGCTAGTCCCAAAAGAGCAATGTTTACGTTGCTCTCGAACGCCGCTTTCCCGGCTCTTTTAAACGGAAGTAAAAGTCATTAACCCAGCTGATCAGACTGACGTCACGGGGATTCCCTGGAGCTCCGCGACGGAACTCTCGCGGTAAAAACCAGGAACACAATCACATGTCCGGGGCATCAACAGAGAAAGAATAATTATAAAAAACAGCTGTCTGGTAAGCATCATTCAAATACTTCACAGCAATATAAACATTCTTTCCTTATGTGGCTTAGCTACAAGGTTTCCACTGCAATAGTATATAAATGGAGAATGTTTAGTAGACTGATTACTAGGGCTGTCAGTTTAACTCGTTATTAACAACGTTAACGCAAACCGATTTTAACGGAGTTCATTTTTTTATCGCGCGATTAACAGTCTTTTTGTCCTAGCAAACTTTGTCGTTTTTCCACATGCTTTTGCAACAGGACTCGTCTCGCGCTCATGCACTCAAAGCCGGCTCACAAGCCAAAACATGTGTTTGCGGCGTGCCTGTTGTTTTGTTTACGGTCTAGACTCTAGATCCGCTTGCGCTTTGGTCAAAGAAGCAACAAAACGTCCTCGCGCGGCGCAAGCCATTGAAATGAATGGGTTTTAGAGCGCAGCGCGAGGATGTTTTGTGCCGCACACACTCGTTTCGGCTTGCGAGCCGGCCAAATAGTAACGTTACGTTTTGAGTGGATGATGAGCGCGAGAAGCCGAAATGGATGCCCTAAGATTCTGAATGGAAAGTTTACTTTTAAAAAGTTGCCATATTGTCCCATTGCCAAGACCAAGTGATCTGTGTGTTTTGTCGTTGTGAACTGAGCTGACATCATCGCAGCACCAGTCTTTTCCATGTTGATAAGAGCATTAAAATGAGAAAAAAATAATGTTACAAAAAGAAATCAAAAGACATTTAGAATAGATAAAAATGCGCGATTAATCACGAGTTAACTATGACATTAATGCGATTAATCGCGATTAAATATTTTAATCGTTTGACGACACTACTGATTACAGATGATTATATCAAGAGATTCCTACCAGTCCTGTTTTCTCTGTTGTATTTTAAATGAGTCAGATCACTGATATCTAAATTACGCCATATGCTCTCATTGACAAATCCGTAACAATTAATTAATGCGTTCATGACATCAAGGCTAGATTAATGCACTACTTGGTGGTTGCTCTGCACGCTTAATAAACAAACATCAGCTAGTCCAAAATGCAGCAGCTCGAGTTCTTACCAGAACCAGGAAGTATGATGACCATATTAGCCCGGTTCTTTTAACCCTGCATTGGCTGCCTATTAAACATCGTATAAATTTTAAAATATTGCTGATTACTTATAAAGCACTAAATAGTTTAGCTCTGCAGTACTTGAGCGAGCTCTTATCGCATTATAGTCCTTCACGTCTATTGCGATCTCCAAACTCCGGCCAGTTGATAATACCCAGAATATCAAAATCGACTGCTGGTGGGAGATCCTTTTCCTATTTGGCACCAAAACTCTGGAACAATCTTCCTAACATTGTCCGTGAAGCAGACACACTCTGTCAGTTCAAATCTAGACTAAAAACACATCTATTTGGCCTAGCATACACATAACACACTATAGACTTCCTAAATTCAAACTAGGCTGTATAGTTTAGATCAGCTGGAACCGGGAACACGTCCCGTAAATCCTGATGTACTTAGTACATCATAAGAAGGATGGCGTCTACGCTAATATCGGTTTCTCTGTTTATCCTGAGGGACCCTCTATGGTGGACCTGCGCCTGGACTCATCCCGACTCATCCTTAAGTGCCGGCCTCATCGACACTAACAGCCACCGGGACTGATCGTTAACATCTAGTCTCCAAACCGGCGTGATTACTTCGACTTCCAAACAGATGGAAATGGACAATTCTCTTAATGTTTCGATCCATTTTGTTTTGCAATCACTGTTCTTTCGTTGGCCAGAGGAGAACTGGCCCCCAACTGAGCCTGGGTTCTCCCAAGGTTTTTTCTAACCTACAATGTTTAATGTTTGAGTTAGACTTGATGATGAACAACAGACTTGATGACTGCAGAACGTTCTTTTCTGATGACATTATGGTGGTTGCACATTTTAAAGTTTCCAACACGGGTGTAATCTCCTCCATTATTTGCCAGTGTTCATCTCGTATCACCAGGGTTCTGGCATCTTGCAGCCTTGTAACCGTTCGGTCAGACAGAACAGCTGTAACAGCCCACCTTTGTTCGAGAAGTCTTCCGAACATGTCACTGTGGCATGGGGGGCGTGGTTCAGCGCTGTCTGCGGGGAGAGAGCGGGGGAGGAGTCGAGCGGGAGGTAAGCTGGTCAAGTTCAAATGATAAACACCTGTCTGTAATTTCAGTGATTGGCATGGGGAGAGTATTTAAGCGGGCCAGGCAGACGCTGCATTGAGAGAGAGCCTGGAGCTTGTGTGCTGCTTGTGGACTGGAGCTGGACATTGAACGCTGTTCGAGAGTGAAAGAAGCTGTGAATCAGCGGGAAGAGTGCCACGTCAGTGATGGACTAAAAGCTGTGTATCAGCAGGAAAGAGTTGGATTGATTGTGACTGTTTGTTTCTTTATTGTAAAGAGCGCTAAGACGCTGTGGAAAGAGTATTACAACAGTTAATAAAAAGCACACGAGCTCCAGCATTCGCCGATCCCTGTGTCTTCTTCCATCACCCACCCTGAACCTCATCACACTGGTGCCGAAACCCGGGATGGAAGGAAAGGCCGCTGCCAGAAACCCTCTGTCAATGCTGTTTGCGGAGATCATCCAGGCGCTCGCGGGCTTACATCAACAACACCAGGCGGCCCTGTTGAAGATGGAGGAGCAGCAGGAACGGCGTCTCGACGCGCTCCTCCAGGAACAACGGGCAGCCCGCGAGCAGTTCCGGAGCTGGGTGGACCAGGGGGTCCGGCTCCCAGCTGCGGCCCCAACCCTGCACAAGATGGGGCCTCTGGATGACCCGGAGGCCTTCTTGGACCTCTTCGAGAGGTCGGCCGCGGCTGAGAAATGGCCGGAAGCTGACTGGCCGATGCGCCTCATCCCGTTGCTGTCAGGGGAGGCGCAGCTCGCTGCTCAACAACTGCCAGTCAGCAGCCTCCTGGTCTACAAGGATCTCAAGCGTGCCATCCTGCAGCGGGTCGGTCGGTCTCCGGAGCAAAGCCGTCAGCGGTTCCGGTCCCTAGAGCTGGGGGAGACCGGCCGACCCTTCGTCTTCGCACAGCAGCTCCGGGACGCCTGCCGCTAATGGCTGGTGGCCGAGGGACGCGACGTCGAAGGAGTCATCGAGCTGGTGGTGCTGGAACAGTTCACCGCTAAACTGCCGAAGAAGACCGCGCAGTTGGTCCAGTGCCACCGGCCGACATCGCTGGACCAGGCCATCACGTTGGCGGAGGACCAGCTGGTGGCGTGCCCGGGGGTCGGCGAACCCCTCTCACCATCTTCTCTCTCTCCCTCTCTCCCCTCTTCCTCTCTCTCTCGCCCTATCCCTGCTCCCAGGTCCCGAGGCGGCCTACCACCGTGACCGGCGCCCCGCTGGAGGACGGGCCCGAGCACCGAGCCGGTCCCGGCGCCGCGTGCTCCACCTCGGGGAGGACCCCCGCCCGAGGGAGCCCCTCCATCTTCTGGTCCCGCGCTCTCCTCACGCCAGTCCCTTGACCTGCTTCCCACCACCGGGGTGGCGGGGAGGCCTGGGCCGGCCTGTTGGCGCTGTGGGGATCCGGGCCACTTCATTGATCGGTGCCCCATAATGGAAGTGGACACTTTGATCCGGGTCCCCTACGTGCCACAGGCCGCCCCCGATCAGACTGGGCTGTATCAGATACCTGTAACTATTAAGGGGGATACGTATCACGCTTTGGTGGATTCAGGTTGTAACCAGACCTCAATTCACCAAAGTTTGATTCAGCCAGTGGCATTGGATAAAAGCCGCGAGGTTATGGTGCGGTGTGTGCACGGCGAGGTGATGGGATATCCTGTTGTGCCAGTCATGATCCAATTTAGGGGACAAAAGCATAGTGTGGAGGTGGCAGTTAATCCGCACCTCCGGCACCCGCTGATTTTGGGAACCAATTGGCCGGGGTTTCAATCTTTATTGGCATGTTTGTGTGCGGGTGCTCCTGGGCAAAAACAAAGGCAACGGGCGGGAGCGACTGTTCAGGTGGGCGAAGCTGTGCCGGGACCGTCGGCGGCTGTTTCAGGGGAACAGAGCGGGGCTGAAAATAACATCTTTTCGGACCGTGATGACTTTCCTCTGGAACAGTCCCGAGATGACACGCTGAAAAACGCGTTTGAGCAGGTCCGCAGGTTCGGCTAGATCAGCCGCTCACGTACCCGTATTTTGCCATGATTAAAGACCGGTTGTATCGGGTGACCCAGGATACCCAGACAAAGCAAGATACAACCCAGTTGTTAGTTCCTAAGAGCCGTCGGGAAATGCTTTTCCAGGCGGCTCATTGTAATCCGATGGCTGGTCACCTCGGGCAGGCAGCCACATTAAATCATCTAATGACCCGATTTTTTTGGCCGGGCATTCATGAGAATGTGCGCAGGTGGTGCGCGTCTTGTCAGGAATGTCAGTTGGTGAACCCTCCGGCCCATAGTAAAGCACCATTGTGCCCGCTTCCGTTAGTCGAGGTCCCCTTCGAACGAATTGGCATGGACCTCATCGGGCCATTAGAGCGATCAGCACGGGGGCATCGCTTTGCATTAGTCCTGGTGGATTATGCAACGCGATACCCTGAAGCAGTCCCACTACGCAATATTTCGGCTAAAAGCGTTGCGAGTGCGCTGTTTCAATTAATCTCCCGGGTGGGAATCCCAAAAGAGATTCTCACCGACCAGGGCACGGCGTTTATGTCACGTACGATACGCGAACTATATGAATTATTGGGCATTAAATCGATTCGCACCAGCGTCTATCACCCATAAACAGACGGCCTGGTGGAACGATTTAATCGCACGTTAAAATCCATGATTCGTAAGTTTGTGCGGGAAGACGCCAAAAATTGGGATAAGTGGTTAGAACCCCTCTTGTTCGCTGTACGAGAGGTCCCCCAAGCCTCCACTGGGTTTTCCCCCTTCGAGCTTCTCTATGGCCGCCAGCCCCGCGGGGTTTTGGATGTCCTTAGGGAGGCTTGGGAGGACGGACCTTCTAATAGCAAAAACGAAATTCAATATGTCCTGGACCTGCGAACAAAACTCCACACTTTGGGGCGGCTCTCTATGGAGAATTTGTTACAGGCTCAGGACAAACAAAGTCGGCTGTACAATAGGGGAGCTAAGCTACGTAAATTTGCACCGGGAGATAAAGTACTCGTAGTACTTCCCACATCCAGCTCAAAATTACTCGCCAAGTGGCAAGGACCGTTTGTGGTTACACGGCGGGTTAAAGATCTTAACTATGAAATTGTCCGTTCAGATAGGGGGGAAGCACATCAAATATACCACCTCAACCTTCTTAAAAAATGGAATGAGGTGGAGTCGGCGATGCTGGCGACGGTGGTGAGCGGAGAGGAAGATCTCGGGCCAGAGGCGAATATAAAAATGCAATCCTTCCCTCTGGCCGTTTGTGGAGACCACCTCTCACCGTCCCAGATCGCTGACATACAACAGGTACAAGCGGAGTTCTCGGATGTGTTCTCACCCCTCCCTGGGCGGACAAATCTCATACAGCACCACGTTGAGACTGAGCCGGGTGTGGTGGTTCGCAGCCGGCCGTATAGATTACCGGAACACAAGAAAAAGGTGGTTCAGGATGAATTAGCGGCAATGCTGGATATGGGAGTAATCGAGGAATCCAACAGTGACTGGGCAAGCCCGATAGTTTTAGTACCTAAAACCGATGGCACCGTCCGGTTCTGTGTGGATTACCGCAAGGTGAATGCTGTATCGAAATTCGATGCATTTCCAATGCCAAGGGTTGACGAGTTACTTGATCGGCTAGGCGCGGCTCGATTTTATTCGACACTGGATTTGACAAAAGGATATTGGCAGATCCCCTTATCTCCAATGTCCAAAGAAAAGACTGCTTTCACGACGCCGTTTGGATTACACCAATTTGTCACACTTCCGTTCGGTTTGTTCGGGGCACCCGCCACCTTTCAGCGGTTGATGGACCGGATTCTACGGCCGCATGCTGCATATGCCGCGGCTTACTTGGATGACATTATCATCTATAGTAATGACTGGCAGCGGCATGTGCAGCATTTGCGTGCGGTCCTCAAGTCGCTGAGAGGGGCGGGGCTCACGGCTAACCCGAAGAAGTGTGCGATTGGGCGCGTGGAGGTTAGGTATCTGGGTTTCCACTTGGGTCATGGACAGGTGCGTCCCCAAATTGATAAGACAGCAGCGATTGCGACCTGTCCGAGGCCCAAGACCAAAAAGGAGGTTAGACAGTTCCTGGGGCTGGCAGGATATTATAGGAAGTTTGTGCCTGATTATTCGGACCTTGCTAGCCCGCTGACTGATCTAACTAAAAAGGGGGCGCCAGATACCGTCCAGTGGACGGAGCAGTGTCAGCAGGCTTTCACCCAGATAAAGGCAGCCCTGTGTGGTGGCCCGCTCTTACAGGCTCCTAACTTTTCTCTCCCTTTTTCTCTGCAGACAGACGCATCAGACAGGGGGCTGGGGGCAGTCTTGACCCAGGAGATGGAGGGTGAGGAGCGGCCGGTGCTGTACATCAGTCGTAAGCTCTCTAAGAGAGAGACGATGTACAGCACCATTGAGAAAGAGGCGTTAGCCATCAAATGGGCCGTTCTCACTCTTCGCTATTATCTCCTGGGTCGGGAATTCACCCTTTGTACTGACCACGCTCCCCTGCAGTGGCTCCACCGCATGAAGGATGCCAACGCGCGGATCACCCGTTGGTATCTGGCGTTACAACCTTTTAAATTCAAGGTGCACAGATGGCGGTGGCTGACTTTCTCTCCCGGAGGGGGGGGGGGGGGGGGGGCTGCAGGCCGGACGGCTCCCCGGCCTGAGTCGGGCGGTGGGGAGAGAGCGGGGGAGGAGTCGAGCGGGAGGTAAGCTGGTCAAGTTCAAATGATAAACACCTGTCTGTAATTTCAGTGATTGGCATGGGGAGAGTATTTAAGCGGGCCAGGCAGACGCTGCATTGAGAGAGAGCCTGGAGCTTGTGTGCTGCTTGTGGACTGGAGCTGGACATTGAACGCTGTTCGAGAGTGAAAGAAGCTGTGAATCAGCGGGAAGAGTGCCACGTCAGTGATGGACTAAAAGCTGTGTATCAGCAGGAAAGAGTTGGATTGATTGTGACTGTTTGTTTCTTTATTGTAAAGAGCGCTAAGACGCTGTGGAAAGAGTATTACAACAGTTAATAAAAAGCACACGAGCTCCAGCATTCGCCGATCCCTGTGTCTTCTTCCATCACCCACCCTGAACCTCATCACAGTCACACACTGAGTTCCATCTTGTTTTACAAGACTGAATGAGCTGGTGTTTCGGAAGTTTCATTTGTGATTGTTTATCTTCCAGTGCCTTGCAGGCAGGGGTGCTGTGGTTAAAATGCCTAACCAGGCGTCCAGCTGCAATGATGACCCGATGCACGAACACATTAAATCCATCATTTACAGCGAGCTGTAATGTATGAGCAAAACAGGGAACCGACTCCCAGTTCACCCGTTCTGGAGAGTTTGCAGCCACGATGTTGCGTGCATTATCATGAACACATGCAGATACTTTTCCATTAAGTCCCCATGTCTCCACCGCATCAATTAGCTTAGCTGCAAGGTTCTCAGCTGTGTGTCTGCTAGGCATACTCTGTGTTAGAAGGACAGCTGAATTAACTTGCCAGTCTTCATCGATGTACACTGTTAAAATTTTCGTTATGAATTTACAGTAAATAATTGGATAAATTTTGCATTACTTTCACAGTAAGGATTACAGTAATATAATGTGAAATATGCTCACAGCAATTTACTGTAATTTTATATCTGTGATATTACAGTACATTACTGGGGAATTACAATATATATGTATATATGAAGAGTTCAGATGCAAAAGCCTCTAAATGCCATTTGAAATTTTCTTCTTTAATAATGATTTTTATCAAACTTTTATATTTAAGTTCAGTAATTTCACTTAAATAACAATTAATAGATAAATATCATTGCCATTAAAGTGAAATTACTGAACTTAAATATACAAGCTTGATAAAAATGATCATTCTAGAAGAAAATTTCAAATGGCACTTAGAGGCTTTTGCATCTGAACTCTTCATATACACACACACACACACACACACACACAAAATGTAAGCACCCCCCCCCCCCCCCCCCCCCAACAACAAACAACTCTGAGGTTAAGTCAATGTTAGCCCAATGGCATATTTATTAACACATATGTTTCAATGTACAGCAAGAATTTAAGAAATTAATTTTTTTAGAATTTCAACTTTAAGATTGTTTTCATAAAAGCCATTTTAAAATGCAGAAAATGCAGAGACATTGTGCAAACTTTTAACTTTGGAGCCTGACAAGTACCACTGCTAAAAAACACTATGACGCCCACTCAAAGTCAATTAGTTTCCTCAATAGGGTGCTAATATGAGGGTTCATTGTGGTCCGCTTCTTGGTCTTCGATCCTCGATTGATGCCCAGGAAGCACCTGTTAATAAGCAAAGATAGTTTCAGTTCTTAACACTTTTCACTCGTGTTTGTTGTTCTAACCGAATCCTGGTCCTACGCACAAGGTGTGCACGGATCTACACTTCGGATTCTGACCGGGAATAGTAACGTTAGACCACCCGATAATCTTTGAAACACTTATTTCAACGTGCGATTTGGGACGTAAGTTACTAATTCTGTTTTCGAATACTATTTAGGACGGGAAGTATGTGAATTGGGACGCAGAAATTTATTAACTTAAACAGCTAACGGTTAGCCCTGCTAATCTATGATAATATTGACTAAGTACAGAAATGTGCGCACATAAATAGTAATGTTTGTCCCATCACTGATTTTATAAAGTCTACAAAACCCAGATTTGTCTAAACGGTGATAGACATGAAAATAGCAAAACTCGATCGTCATTACTAACTATTAGTAAATGCTGTGAGAACTTTCAACAATTCCGGGCAGCTGCTAACAAAATGTGAACTGTGTCATGCGATAAACGTTTATTTGAAAGTAAATATTATCATATTAAAATAAAATAGGTGTAAGTGCTGCAAACATGCATACTGCTCACCTTCTCCGTTAAGCCCGAAATAGAAGAGGCGGCGGGAGACGACGGAGCCTGTAAAACAGTTCGGTTATGTCACGTGACTTCCCAGGGCATAGGCTACAGTATTTCACTGCAATAATACTGTTTGATGCTGTGAAATCCTTATTTTTTTTCACTGTGTTGCTGTGATATTACAGACCTTGCTGTGACATAACAGCAGGTTTTAAATTGCAATGTTTTATTGTAAAATAAGAGTTAAATGCTGTAAAATCCAAGGATATTGTAGTTTTTACAGGTATTCATTGGGATATTACAGGGAAATGTAATCACAACAAGTTACTGTGAAATAATACTGTTAATTATTGTGAAATGCTGGTAATTTTTAACAGTGTAGTGACATTGTAGGAGCCTAATTTTGCTTTTGTTCAGTGACAATTATTTCATATTATGCGTTGTATTTCGGTATTTTAATATTTGTGTTTTTATTGTAACTTTCTTTCTTTGTGTGTACTAATTAGACAAATATTCTCTATATTTACCTTGAAATTTGGTATGTGTAAAAATTGTACTCTGGCCCTTTAAGAATTGCGACGGGAAGTGAGGCGGTGGTGCGTTCTGTATAGAAAATAGAGTGGAGTCGCACAGTTTTCTTTAGCGCATCCGTGATATTTAGGATTTAAGATTATATTTGGTTTCTTTTCTTTGTTTTATTTAACGAGTTGGATTAAAGGAAGAATTTACATGAAGAAAACGGTGCATGTGAATTATTTTTGTTTTAATTGGACACGGAGCGAGTTGACTGGAATTCTTGCGATGCGCACTCACAGACATGTTATTGTTATATAGCTCTCCGTTGTAAGTGCTTTCCAGCAGTCAGTCGTAAGGGCCACGCACTTTGTGCTTTTGAGATGCGATTTAAGCGATTTTTTTTTCTCTCCTCATAGCGGCCTTCAATTCTACGGGTGACAGTGGATCTTGATGGGATTTCGTAATTGGGCTCAATATAGCCCAGTAGCTAGCGGGGAGAGTTTGTTGCCCTTCATCACACGATGCTTGCGGATGTTTTCTTCTTAAATGGTACTGCATCATACTTGTACTACTGCTGTATTTTAAAACAGCGCAGCATATTTTACAGGTAACCTCGTCGTCGCCCTTTTTGTTGAAATGGTCCCACACAGTGCTTCTTTTCGATCGCTTCATTTTGCTTGCTCGGTAAAAAATGTCTGCAGGGCCAGGCACGTGTGTAGTTGCGCGTGTCGATGCGCCCCGTGAGTTGATACATATAGTAAAACCTATATAGGCCTAGTTCCCTTTCGTAGTCACTTCGAGTTACGTCAGAAGTGACGGAGATTGGGGGATTTCGCATAGAAAGCCAATCCTCTTCGAGTATTAAAACACGAGCCAATGGCATGCAATGCCTTGGGGCTGCGGAAATTTGCATAGCGTACTCCGCCCTACTCCGTGAGTATAAAAGGAGGAAGTGAACGCAACCGCAGTATGTTTTCGCTTCGGAGCCAAGAGAACCTCTTCACTCCTCAAAGCTGATTCAAGACTCTTCGAGACGAGCGTCCTCTTCAGTGTTGGTGTGACGGCGGTACCCAGCGAGATTCTGCATTGCCTGCGATCTGTGCAGTGGTTTGCCAGACTTTGCGCTTCTCCCTGGTAGCCTCAGCGCTGAAAGAGTGAATTTCTCTCCTCTCTGTAAAAGAGCTGCACGCGGCACGTCTTTTTAAAGATGGTTCGCCCGTGCCCTTCTGGATGTGGTAGATTTCTATCGTCATCTGATGGTCACGAACGCTGCTTTGTTTGCTTGGGCATTCAGCATGCAGCAGCAGCGTTCGTGGATGACTCATGTTCCTTCTGTGGGAGCATGACCATCTCCACACTGAAGTCGAGGCTCAATGATCTCACTAGAGTGAGAGCCCCGGTCCCCCCTACTCGATCGGCTTCCTTTTCGAAAGGGGGCCCGTCGACCCGGGGACCGGGCGATCTAACGGTGACGGTGTGGGATAAAGCCCCGACGATTCCTCGGGCCACACCTCCCGCCTCAGTGCGTGAGCCAGCGGGCGCTAGTTCGACTCGGTCGGTTGTCTCTTCGGCGGCACCGGCTGCTTCGAGCAGCGCCCCAGATGATGATGCGATGTCTATCACAGCATCACTAGGCGGGCTTGATTCCTCGGGAGAGGAAGATCCGGCTGCGTTGCCTCCTTCGGGAGTTCCAGCGTTGTCCGTGTCAGATCCCGAGATGACGGCCATGCTGTCTCGAGCCGCTGGGAGTATCGGGCTAGAATGGAAACCTCCATCCTGCCCCGACCTCTCACGGATGGATAATTGGTTTTTGGACAAGGCTGCCGCTGCAAAGCCACGGCCGACTCCAATACCTTTTTTCCCCGAGCTGCATGCGGAGTTATCGCGCTCTTGGGGGGCTCCTTTGTCCACTCGAGAGCGCGATCTCTCCCCCGCCTTTCCCCCCCTCGACGGCGGGGCCGCCCGTGGGTACACTGGGATGCCCCCGGTGGAGCGCTCTGTTGCGATGCAGCTGTGTCCACAGAGCGCTTCCACCCGTGGTCCTCCTAAGCACCCATCCAAAGCCTGTGGGTTCTCGTCTGCTATGGCGGCGCGATCCTACAGAGCGGCGGGACAGGCGGCCTCCACTCTGCATGCTATGACCACTTTGCAGGTCTTCCAAGCGAAGTTGCTCAGAGACATGCACGAGGGCGGGACTGATCCGACGGCATTTAAAGAACTGCGGTCCGCCACTGACCTTGCTCTCCGGGCAATGAAAGTGGCTGCTCGCGCCGTTGGTCAGGTGATGGCCACTAGCGTGGTTCAGGAGCGTCATCTGTGGCTCAACCTGGCGGATACGCGGAGCGCTGAGCGGACTCGTCTGCTCGACGCTCCGCTATCCCAGGTTGGCCTTTTCGGCGGTGCGGTCGAGGACTTCGCCCAACAGTTCTCCACTGCCCAGAAGCAGACGGAGGCCATTAAACACATCCTGCCCCGACGACCAGCTGCTGCCTCCACCCAGTCGTCGGCACAGGTGCCTCCCCCTGCTCACCGCCGAGGACGCCCCCCTGCGGCTCCCCTCCCTCCCGCCCGGCCCCAGCAGCAGCCTTCACCCGGGCCCCGGCGTCGAGGAGGCCGCAGGCCGGCGTCACAGCCCCCTCAGGCCGCTCGCCCCGCTAAACGCCAGGCCAAGCGAAGATCCTGACACGGGCAGCTCAGTGTCGATCTCGAGTCTTTCCCAGGAGGCGGTAGCAGGCCCCCTCCTTCCCCCGGTGGAGGGCCGGGGGAGAATCTTTTGTTCTCAGCTCCCCGCTGCTCACCCACGGGTGGGCAGCACCCTGAACTGGTTAAAGAAAGACTTGACATCCTCACTGAGCTCACAGACTGGAGTGAGTGCCCCCGATGCCCCAGTGTGTCGGCCCACTCACTCCTCTCTGTCTCGGAGGGCGCGGAAGGGTGCGGGTGTCGTCCCCGGGCTACACCAATCCCTTCCCCCTCTCTCGCCAGACCCCCGGCAGAACGGACCCCCGTGGAACGCTCCGCTTTCCCTGGTCCCTTCTGTCGGGGAGCGGGCTTCGACGCATCCGAGCGGGGTAACTCCTGCACGCGTGCCAGTCGACCCGCCACGCTGCCCCTCCAGGGGGACGTCTGTGGTTCACATGACCCCGTTGGCTCACTTCCTGGAAGCCTGGCTAGCGCTTCCTGGGGTATCCCGCTGGGTCATCAGAACGATCAGATTCGGCTACGCGATTCAGTTCGCACGGTCTCCTCCCCGCTTCAGGGGAGTTCGCTCCACGATAGTTGGTGGCAATGCCCCAGTCCTGAGAGCGGAGATTGCGACCCTGCTGGCGAAGGGTGCAATCGAGACGGTCCCTCCAGCCGAGGTGAGGTCCGGGTTTTACAGCCCCTACTTCATTGTCCCCAAGAAGACCGGTGGGTTACGACCGATCCTGGATCTGCGCATTTTGAACCGTTCTCTCCATCGACTACCGTTCAAAATGCTCACGGCCAAACGCATTTTCGAATGTGTTCGGTATCAGGATTGGTTTGCAGCGATCGACCTGAAGGACGCGTACTTCCATGTGTCCATCTTACCTCGACACAGACCGTTTCTTCGGTTTGCCTTCGAGGGCCAGGCATATCAGTACGCCGTTCTCCCATTCGGGTTAGCTCTGTCCCCTCGCGTCTTCACGAAGATCGTCGAGGCAGCCCTTGTTCCCCTTCGCGAACACGGGGTTCGCATCCTGAATTATCTCGACGACTGGCTGATACTAGCACTCTCTCGAGCTCAGCTTTGCGAACACAGAGACTTGGTGCTCCGGCACCTAGCCCGTCTGGGCCTTCGGGTCAACCGAGAAAAGAGCAAACTTTGCCCCGTGCAGAGGATCTCTTTTCTCGGCATGGAGATAGACTCGGTCGCCATGTCCGCGCAGCTCACGAACGAGCGCGCGCACTCACTGCTGACTTGTCTTCGTCAGTTCGAGGGCAAGAGTGCGGTTCCACTGAAACTTTTTCAGAGGCTCCTGGGGCATATGGCATCCGCGGCCGCGGCAACGCCGCTCGGTTTGCTTCATATGAGACCGCTTCAGCTGTGGCTTCGCGATCGAGTCCCGAGGTGGGCATGGCATCGCGGCTCGCTCCGGGTCCCAGTGACTCCGGCATGCCGGCGAACCTTCTTCCCGTGGTCGAACCTCAGCTTTTTACGGACGGGCGTCCCTATTCAGCGAGTTTCCAGGCATCTCATCGTCTCCACGGATGCATCTACCACGGGTTGGGGTGCCATGTGCAATGGGCATGCAGCCGCCGGCTCCTGGACGGGGGCCCAGCGCCTCATGCACATCAATTGCCTCGAGCTGCTGGCAGTGCGGCTCGCCCTGCACCGCTTCAGAGCGTTGCTCAAGGGCCAGCATGTGCTTGTCCGCTCAGACAACACTACGGCTGTAGCGTACATCAACCACCAGGGGGGTCTACGCTCGTGCCAGTTGTCGCAGCTCGCCCGCCACCTCTTGATATGGAGTCAGAAGCACCTGAGGTCCCTTCGTGCAGTTCACATTCCTGGAGACCGGAACTGGGCAGCCGACGAGCTGTCTCGGGTCCGTCCTATCTCCGGCGAGTGGCGACTCCATCCCCAGTCGGTCCAGCTGATCTGGAAAGAGTTCGGGGAGGCACAGATAGATCTGTTCGCCTCCCGGGACTCAGCCCACTGCGCCCAGTTTTATTCTCTGACCTGGGGCACTCTCGGTTCGGATGCGCTGGCGCACAGCTGGCCACGGGGCCCACGCAAGTATGCGTTTCCCCCAGTGAGCCTCCTTGCACGGGTGTTGTGCAAGATCAAGGAGGACGAGGAGCAGGTCTTGCTGGTAGCCCCCTATTGGCCCACCAAGACGTGGTTCTCCGATCTCATGCTCCTCGCGACAGCACCTCCTTGGCCTATTCCTCTGAGACAAGACCTACTCTCTCAGAGACGGGGCACTCTGTGGCACGAGGCAGGTTTGAGTTCGCTGCCACCTGCGGTGGCGGCAACCATCACTTCCGCAAGAGCGTCGTCCACGAGACACCTTTATGCGTTGAAGTGGAACCTCTTCGTCAATTGGTGCTCTTCTCGCGGAGAAGACCCCCGGAGATGTCCGATCAGTGTCGTGCTTTCTTTCCTGCAAGAAGGGGTGGAGCGCAGGCTGTCGCCCTCCACCCTTAAAGTCTATGTCGCGGCCATTGCCGCTTCTCATGAAGCAGTGGAAGGTAAGTCCTTAGGGAAGCACGACCTGGTCATCAGGTTCCTGAGGGGAGCGAGGAGGCTGCATCCGCCTCGTCCTCCCCTCGTACCCTCTTGGGACCTCTCAGTAGTTTTAAGTGCTCTGCAGAGGCATCCCTTTGAGCCTTTGCAATCAGTAGAGTTAAAGTTTCTGTCCATGAAGACAGCACTCCTGGTTGCATTGGCCTCTATCAAGAGGGTGGGGGACCTGCACGCATTCTCCGTTGACGAAGCGTGCCTGGAGTTCGGGCCGGCTTACTCTCACGTGATCCTGAGACCCCGGCCTGGATATGTGCCCAAGGTTCCCACCACTCCCTTCCGGGACCAGGTGGTGAACCTGCAAGCGCTGCCCCCGGAGGAGGCAGACCCAGCCTTGGCACTGCTCTGTCCGGTACGTGCTCTCCGCACCTATGTCGACAGGACGCAGTGTTTCAGGACCTCAGACCAGCTCTTTGTCTGTTATGGAGGGAGCCAGAAGGGAAGGGCTCTCTCAAAGCAACGGCTGTCCCACTGGATAGTGGATGCCATTGCTTTGTCTTACCAGCAGCAAGGCCTTCCGTGCCCCCTTGGTGTGACGGCCCATTCCACTCGGAGTGTAGCCTCCTCTTGGGCTTTAGCGCACGGCGCCTCGCTTACAGACATCTGCAGAGCTGCAGGCTGGGCGACACCCAACACCTTCGCCAGATTCTATAATCTGCGAATTGAGCCAGTGTCCTCTCTCGTACTCGTTCCGGCCGGTACTGGACCCGCTCAGGTGTCTTCGCTTGCTCGCCACTCCACTCCCCGGACTGGATAAGTGCGATATTCCTCAGTTCTTCCATTGAAGTCTTGAGTCCTCCAGCACCGACGATGCGGGCACCACTGCTGTTGCTCTGGATGCTAGCTAGGTGCCTCCATGCGCACGGTTCCCCATGGTAACCGTCTCATGTGTATTATCCACTGTAAGCCTCTCTGAGCATGTGTCTTCCCTTGGCAAGCCATCTGCCACCCCTGGAGTTTAAATTAATAGCCACCTGCGGTTGGTACTCCAGTGTTCCATATGCGTTCCTATGTGGCCATATGTGTTCATAAGTCCTCCCTTCGGTAGGCAACTGGTAGCATGTCCCCTTCGAGATATGTTTCCCAGTGTACCTTGGTAATCCTGTGTCAAAGTCGGATCCCCAAAAAAAAAAAAAAAAAGAGATAAAGCTCGGGGGTTCAGTCTTTCGCAGGGCACTGGAAGACAGCTTGAAGATGGCGTGATGGCACAGACCCCCAATCTCCGTCACTTCTGACGTAACTCGAAGTGACTACGAAAGGGAACGTCTCGGTTACGTATGTAACCCTCGTTCCCTGAGTAGGGAACGGAGACGTTACGTCTCCCTGCCACTTCTGCTGTATCGCTGGGTAGAGGCCGAGTTCAGTCTTGGCTCCTCAGCGAAGACATACTGCGGTTGCGTTCACTTCCTCCTTTTATACTCACGGAGTAGGGCGGAGTACGCTATGCAAATTTCCGCAGCCCCAAGGCATTGCATGCCATTGGCTCGTGTTTTAATACTCGAAGAGGATTGGCTTTCTATGCGAAATCCCCCAATCTCCGTCACTTCTGACGTAACGTCTCCGTTCCCTACTCAGGGAACGAGGGTTACATACGTAACCGAGACGTTTTGTTGTTAAACCATGCACCAAAAAAAAACCACACGAAAAAAAACACTTTTAAACCGTTTAACTGACAGTATTAATCGGTCAAAATTTTTACTATCGGTTAACGGTTAAACGGTCAAAATGAGCATCCCTAGAATATACTGTAGTAAAGACTACAATAATTTCAGTAATCAAATTGAAACAGATTGCCTTCTATACAAAGATACAAATATTTGATATATTAGCTATTTGACATGGAATTTGGGCAACACTTTGCACACAGTGGTAAAGTTCTAGTACAATAATACTTGGGCTTTCCAAAAAGGAGGGCTTTCAAAACAACATACCATTGATGGTGATCACAGAAATATGCTTAGCCCTTTGATCAATTTAACATGAAACCAATTCATTTCAAAATGAAAACATTCCATAAGGACTGGAGGCAGGGAAACTAAGCAAAAATGATTCAAACACAACACAAGTAGATTAGCAGTTGCATGCTCTTAAACTATCTTATATATTAGTGAGAAATGTTTTCACAAACATTGAGTCACCATTTTGTCAAAGTGGTATCTGACTCTCATTTTATAATACATGTATCACCAAAACCCTATTTTGTGAATTATCTTTATTCTTAGATACAGTAATCATGTTTTAGTAAAAAAACAAACCTGATCCAATGTAGTCTGTTTCCCGACGTTTCTCACGCCTGCTGGTGACAAGTGGATTAGTGAGGGATCTCTTCCTGGTTTTTCTCGTTTTTCTTTGAGGAAAGGCAGGTTTTTTTATGGCCATGGCAGCCTATACATTTGTAGAGCATTATATCAGCATCACTTATAATTGAGCATTTTTCAGTAGACCTATCTAAAAAAAAAAAAGGTTCGACTGTCAGTCGACTATGGCAAAATCAAAATAATCAAATTCGACTATGAAAATCCTTAGTCGAAAACAGCCCTAATAAACTGAGTTAGTGCTTTTACAACTAACCTTGTGGTTATCAAACGTAATGGGTACACAGTTGGATATCTTGGCACATGACCACAAGCAAATATTCATTCCCAGCCTTTGACCGAGCAAAAGTTGCGTTCTAACTACATGTGACTTTGTCGCTGCAGGTCACCAGTGGCTGTGCTGGAGGGCGTTCCCACTACTGGTTGCCTAGTAATGTTTGTGAGTGACTTTCACGGAAGTTACTCTATGTTAGACAACAAATGCGTTTTATTGCCGCTACAAACAAATATGAAAAGAAAAGTCTAAATATTGAAAGGAAAAGTCTAAATATAAATGGAATCAGTACATAAAATGCACAATATTAAAGATGAACGAGAAACAGTGAGTGCTCTTTGCCATCTATTTAACTGCAGCAAACGGGCAAATACCAGTCTATCTGGGTTCCCAAAACCATTTAGTCACGGAGTCAGTACGGTGAACACCACTGTATGTACACTGAGATATATCATACATTATTGAGCCGTTTCTGACTGCTAAAATGAGCTTCTTGTTCAACTTGCTTTGGTCAGACTCAGCACTGAAGAGTGATGCGCTCCACTGAGTTCACTCCTATTGGTTGTCGCTCGCAAAAATTGCTCTTCATTTGCATAAAGTTAAAAATTTCTCAACTTTATCGTGTCGCTAGACACACCCCACCAGTCGCGGCCGTGCATGTCGTCGTAAGTCGCTCGCTCACCATTGAAAATGAATGCTGTGTAGTGTGAACGCAGCCTTATGGCCCAACACAATCCACAATAAGATGCTCAAAGGGTTGACAAACAGCAGGAATTGGATAGAGAGGGCAGGATTCATAGACTGATTCGGTTTTCCAGTAAGCTGACATGTTCAACATAATTTAACCCTCTGGGGACCAAAAACACGATCAAACGACAACTCGATCAAACAATTCAATAAGTGTAACGTCAGTCTCTTGTAATTTACTCAGGTCATCGCGTGACACAGACAGGAAGGAAGGGATTTTAAGAGGTGCCATCATCTCTTCAGGTTCAGGTTCAGGTTTATTGATATAGCCCATTTCATACACAGGTAGCCCAATGTGCTTTACATTACAATTTACATACATCAATCACACACACACACACACAAAAAAAAGAGGATCATTACAAAAAATAAAAACATGTAGCTTGACAAGGAAAATAAAAAGAGTCAGTAGAAAGCATTGTAAAAAAGTTTCGTTTTTAATCTAGATTTAAAAATAGAGATAGTGGGGGAGGTCTTAATGTCTACAGGAAGACGGTTCCAAAGACGGACCGCATAGCAGCTGAAGGCTGCCTCTCCCTGCTTGGTACGAGCGCTGGATTGTACTAGCTCGAGTTTACCAGCAGTTCTACCAGAAAGACTCGGGAGATAAATTGAAAGGCAGTATACGTTTATTGACAGCACAGCAAGCATAAATGAATAAGTTCTTTGGCGTAGGCCCCGTCCTTAGCGAGCATAGCGAGGTAGGTCGAATCTGCATGTCCCGCCTGGGATGAAGGCGGGGGCGCAGCCGACCCCCAAAGAGAAGTGGAGAAATACACCACGAGGACGGGGCCCACCCCCAAAGAACTGTAAATAAATATACCCACCAGTCATGAATCCTTACGGTTCCTGAAATGAGAAAGAAAAATACATATAAGATAATTTTTATTTACAAGCTTATTTATATTTATAGTATAGAACCGAGCCCATGGACCATCATGGTAAACATATAAACACGAGGTCAACTTGACCACGGCCTTGATAGACCACATAAACACGAAGTCGGCGTGACCACGCCCTTGATAGACCACATAAACACAAGGTCAGCTTGACCACAGGCCATAATAGACCACATAAACACAAGGTCAGCTTGACCACAGGCCATTGTAGACCACATAGACACAAGGTCAGCTTGACCACAGGCCATTGTAGACCACATAAACACAAGGTCAGCTTGACCACGGCCATAATAGACCACATAAACACAAGGTCAGCTTGACCACGGCCATTATAGACCACATAAACACAAGGTCAGCTTGACCACAGGCCATTGTAGACCACATAGACACAAGGTCAGCTTGACCACAGGCCGAATAGACCACATGACACGTAGCGAGCTAGACATAGACACGGCCATAGAGCCACATAAAACCAAGACCACTAGAGGTCACTAGGCCGCGATGGACCTTAAAGGACAAGGCCACAGTAGGCCACACGGCCATGGGAGACCACAGAGACGAGACCGCTTAGGAGCCACACCGGCCGCTAATGCCACATGAAAGACAAAATCACGAAACAAGGCCACTAGACCGGACAGACCAGGCCACGAAGGACCGTACTGACAAAGCCACGATAGCCTGCAAAGACCACGGCTAGCTGGTGGTCGAGGAGGATCGCATAGAGACAAAAGACAAGCAGAGACACGCGGGACAAAAACAAAACACAGAGACGAGTACAGAGGGCTTTATCGATTGTGAAAATAAAACTACGCTCAAATAGATAACGTAGTACCACCACCACCAGTAGTTGCGAGAGGATTTACCTGGATTATTGATGGAGAGCTTGCTGAGCTTCAGTAATGATTTTAGAATCGGTTCTTATGTAGGATTCGAAATCTGAGGAAGACCATCTTCCCATCATTTTGATGGCAGCTGTAGACACTCCTCGTTCAGCTTCTGTGGTGGCTGCCCCAATCCGAAATGAATGACCAGTATAAAGGGAGGGGGATACGTGGCAGCTTTTAAGGGCAGAAACTTAATGAGACTTAAACCAGGTTTTGGAGAGAGGTGCTCCGTTAGGGAGAATGAATAAAGAGGCGTGACTGGAAGTAGAGGGACGAATTTTAAGATATTTAATCATGGAGAGATAAGGACAGAAATTGTTGTTAATCTTTGAAATGGTTATTGTGACGCCCGAGCCTTGCGAGTCAGTCTTGGATTGTTTAAGGAAGAGAGTAAAGAAATCAGGTGAAAACCGAAGGTTAGAAAAAGAAATACCGTGGGCGGGATCAAATTTTTTGGTTTCTGAGGTGAATTCGCCCGCACGCATGAAGCCATAGAAAGCTGATAGAAAAACAGCCTCGAGCAGAATGTTTGGATAAGTAGCAATTAGACTGTTTCGAAGAGAAGTAATAAGCCTATGCAATAAAGGCAATGTGATTGGCAAACGTTTATCTGTTGTTTTAGTAGAAGATTTAGCTAAGCCTTTAAGAAGTAATCGGACAGAATATGCAGAGAAGAGACTTGGAAAATTAGGATCAAAGTATTTGGCATGAAATTGAATGCCGGCGAGCAATCTACGTAAAGAAGAGATTTTAAGGTTGCGATTTTCGAAATTAAAAACTAGAAAAGAGCAAACGGTCGAAATCAGAATAGGAAATAACGCAATATGCATGGAAAAACAAAACATGGCAAAAGTAGACCATGCTGAAATATAAGCTTTAAGTGTGGAGGGAGCGACACCGAGTGAGATAAACTGTCTAGCCGAGCTGAGCAACTCTCCTAGTTTAGCATTATGGCTGCTGGGGGGGGGGGGGGGGGGGGTATGGGGCATGGTGTTGGATCAGTATTGGCTGAAGGGCAGAGGTGTCTGAAAGCCTGGAACCGAAAACGAGATAGTGCATCAGCAATAGTGTTATGGTAACCAGGAATGTGAGCCGCTTTAATTATGAAATTAAAAACGACAGATTGCCATACTAGCCGTCTCAGGAAAGGCATTATCTTAGGGCAAGAAGATCTTCCTTTATTAATGATAGCAACGGTCGCTTCGTTATCGCAAAACAACAAGATGCGTTTGCGCGTCCATTCTGAACCCCATATGACGCTGGTGACTGCGAGAGGATATATATCATAGAGCGCGGAAGAGATTGAACCAGAATCAGATTTAGCCATTTTTCGGCTACCCATTGGCCTTGGAAATATATACCGAACCCGATGGAAGGAGCTGCGTCGGAGAATAATTGTAAATCAGCGGAAGATTCGAGCGCGTCATTATAGAAAAAAGAAATCCCGTTCCAGTTATTCAGCAAGCGAGTCCAGAATTGGAGATCGGACAGACAGCCTTCGTCGAGTACGATCGAATCACTTAAATTTGGGACAGAGTGAGCCAATGTTAATAGCCGGGAGATGAAAGTCCTGCCTTGGGGAATGATACTCATAGCGAAATTTAAATGCCCGAGCAGAGACAGCACGTCACGCTTCGATACGACTCGTTGAGAAGAAAAAGATTCCAAGAAAGACCTGATTCTTAGAAGCTTTTCGAGAGGGAGAGAAGCTTGCATATCTATCGTGTCAAGTGTAATGCCTAGAAATTCTAGGGAAGTAGACGGACCCATAGTTTTTTCAGCGGAGAGGGGAACGCCAACATCGCTGAAGACCTGTTTAAGGATGTCTAGAATTGGGGAATGATTGGATGGAAAATCAATTATCAGAAAGTCATCGAGCAGATGCAGAACGAAAGGAAGCTTACACACATTCAACAAGATCCAACACAAAGCCTCTGAGAGATTGTTGAAAATATGAGGGCTGCTTCTACACCCGAACGTGAGTCTCACTGCGAAGTAAAATTTTGAATTCCATTTGACGCCGAAAAGTGGCCAGTCTGAAGGATGAATTGGCATAGTCTTGAAAGCATCTGTGATGTCGGCTTTAGCTAACCAAGCACCATGACCGGCTAGCTTAATTAAGTGAATGGAGTTATCAACTGACGCGTAGTGAAGAGAAAAAGGTCGGAAAGGAATACATTCATTAACGCTTGCTGTGAAAGAGGAATGTGGTGAGGACATGTCAAAAATGAGCCGTTTTTTACCAGAGTATTTACGTGTAGCTACGCCGATAGAATTGATCCGTTACACTTATTGAATTTTTGCTAGGAAAGTAGAAGTAAGTTGTGAAAGGATGCCCACCCGAAACCCTTGGGACAGACCAGAGATTAGGTAATCAACGAACGTCGAATCGGGGTGAGAAGAGAGGTAGCTTGATAGAGCATCAACGTTAATAGGAGTAGAAGGATGTGCGTTAATTAGAATTTTTTCCGAAAAGGGGCTTTCCCTCGGGGATTTGGTCTGTTCCGGCGTGGGCAGACGGATTTCGGGTGTGGATCCTTGCAGAAGCTACAAATATGAGCAAATCGACAGTTAGGAAATGGGCATACAGATTCATTAAAGTTCACGCAAACAGGAACGGCATTAGAATCAACGGCTGATCGATTACGGCCATCATGAAAGGGCCTTACATTTTCAGCACCACGGACAGCGTCCGTCTTGTCGCTGGTGAAAGCTTTAGGGCAGAATGGAGCAGAATGTCCGTGAGAGCTACAAATAGAACAAGCCAGAGTTTTTTGGCCACCGAAATGGCGAATGAGCAGTTCAGAGTCAGTTACGGACCAGTCTAATTTTGAATTGTACAGCGTGATGAAAGATGCAGATTTAGCGGAGAATGAGTTGTGGTATTCATAGAAGAGGGTGCCCCCTTACCTTTGGTTAAAATCAGCCATAATAGCTAGATAAAGGTCGAGCTCTTCCCTTCTATCAGGAAATGTTTGACACAGAATGTCTCTGAAGATGCTAAAAGCGATAACAAATTCAGAAAAAGAAAGATTGCGTTGCAATCTGGGATCGGAAGTCTTGAGAAAGACTGCCACGTCGCCGCAGTCAACCATTTTTCTGTCTGCCGCAGGTGAAGGAAGTAGTAGGGAAGCCAAATTAATGTCCTTACCTTGGATGATATTAGTTCTGACATTAGGAGATACTGTGGCGGCAGCTGGAGAGACAAATCGCCTACCAAATGATTGAGCTGGCAATGCCGTAGCGAGATTGAAGACCGGAGTTGAAAGAGGAGCAGGAACGTCCGGGAATGGATTTTGGTTCGTTGCAAGAAGAGCTTGCTGATGAGATGAAGGCACGCTCAATGGGTCGCTGGGTCCGGCGAGAGACGGACCGGCCTGAGATGTTTATGGCCGGGCTTATTGGGTTGATGAAGGGATTAACCGAAGTAAAGTATTTTCGAACTTCGCCATCTTTAATTCTAATCCTTTGACGGTTTGTGAAAGGCTTTTTACGGCTTGGATGAGGAGATCATTTGTATCTGCACGATCGGCAGTATCAACAGGAGAAGAAGCCCGAGCTTGCTGCGAGGATCTTTTTGCTGGAGGTGTTGGAGAAGATTTTGCTGTTCTCTTCCGGCCTGCTTGCTTTGGCTGAGTTGACGGAGTACTTGAGGAAGAAGACTGAGCCGGTATATTGGAAGGATTGCCCAGAGTATTCTGGGCCAAGAGAACCAGATCATCCCTGGACAAGTCGTGGTTAACGGGAATACCAGCTGCTTCAAGGGAATTAGTTATGTTGTCCGAAGACCAGAGTGTCCATAGAGAATGACGGCGCTGAATACGTGTGCTGCGCCGTGTAGTAGGAGGCGGTGGCTGGACGAATTCATCGTCCGATTCAGAATAGTCACAGACGGTTTGAGTAACCTGAGACATGGCGGTACGCAACTGATCGCAAGCAAATGAATGGCCGTGTCAGCATCTGCGAACTCAGACAAGTGTAAGTACCAGACTTTTATACTGAGATTGTTAACTCCTGATTGGATAAGAATGATGTAATACATGACGCGCTGATTGAGTCTTCCTGCCAGAACTTTAAGCTAAAGCTTTGATATCTAAGTGATCTTGAGGGGGTATATATTTGAAGCATATCTGCCATATATAGAGGTCCTTGACCATTTAGTGTTTTAAAAACAAGAAAAAGAACTTTAAAATCAATTCTATAAGTCACTGGTAACCAGTGTAGAGATTTTAAAATTGGTGTGATATGATCCTTTCTTTTGGTTCTGGTCAGTAGCCTTGCTGCTGCATTTTGGATAATTTGAAGAGATTTTATTGTTTTTTTAGGGAGACCAGTGAAAAGACCATTACAATAGTCCACCCTACTAGAGATGAAAGCATGAATAAGCTTTTCTAAGTCTACCGGTAATATGAAGTTTTTAACCTTTGCAATATTTTTTAAGTGATAAAAAGACGATTTTGTGATTGATTTCATGTGGCTATTGAAGCTTAAGTCGCTGTCAATAATGACCCCGAGGTTCTTCACAGTTTCCACTACCTCAAAACCTTTCATTCCCAATAGTGTGGCAACCTTTAGTCTCTGATCTCTTTAGCTTCAGATGTAACATTGGCAGGTATTTTACTCATTGACCAGGTTATCAGGTGCTTTGAGCGTGCGCAGAATCCCATGTACAAGTCCTTGCTCTGCTGCTCGCGAAACTCTTACCTGCTTTATTTCACTTCTTAAGTTCAAGTAGTAGAGAGATTAAATGTTCTTCCCTGGTTGATATTTCTGTATTATACATTCTTTATTCTAATATTCTGAGATATAGAGTTTTGATTTCCATGAGCTGTAATCATTGGCAGAACTATTCAGATAATTAAATAATTAATTTAGTAAAAGTAATATCACACCTAAATAAAGATAATAAAAAGTAATAATCACACCTGATTCAACTCATCAGCTCATTAGGGTTATTCACAGCTCATTCGCATATTATATTGCAATTAGATTGTTTTCCAAAATCAATCAGCCCTAGCCCCTGTAGAACATTACACTTACCTGTTAAAACTGATATTTTCTTCTTTATTATCTTCATTTTGTTGTTTCACCTGTTGTTGCTTTTAGAAGTGTTTGTTTTCAGACATACAATTAAATAACATAGATACCTACCTCGTGATGACAAACCGGATCGAGCTACCGAGCAATACAGAATATTGTGCAGTGCCTGGTTGTGGAAGTGTAACCCGCCTAAAAAAGGATTAACCAGTAAATTGTATTTAATTATTATCATTATTTACCCATAAGTCACGTTATGAGGAATGGGGCTTTTATTTTGAAAAATACATTTAATTTGCGGTTAACCGGAAGTATCGCGCTAAAATACTTCCATTGAATAACACTGTATCAAATCAGATACAGCTTCGGGTTCTCCCACGAGAAAAACTGATTAGAAAAGAAGTTGGAGAGCCATTCAGAAAATTGTTGTTATCTGTCCTGGCTTCTCATCTTGAAAATCCTCTATTGGTCAGGTCTTTTTATGAGGCGAGCAGAAGTTCCAGATGATCCATCCTTGAATCATACCGAGTGAACTGTTGATCCATAGATGGCGAGCCTTCCCAATGAGCCGTGAACCCCAACCACAGCATTTTGGAAGCCTGTGGTAGGATTGTGTCAGTCCACCAAACTGGTACCAACGAGATTGTTCCTTTTGACTACTTACCCTTGACTTTGACTATTCCCCATTGACTAACTGACTTGAACTCTGGATTGAACTCTGGAATTCAAAAGGACGACTACCAAGGAACATTTTCAAAAAGGACATTTTATTTTATTTTGTTCTGGATTTATCTTGGGCCCATAGCTAGTGCGCACGTAATTGTTGTGAGTTGTTGAAATAATTGTTAAACTAAAAGTTTACTCATTTCAAAACGTTACCTTGGTGTGTTGCTTGGTTATTACTGTACTTATCAGCTCCTACGAACCTAGGGTGTACGTACTCTGAAGTGGGTTACAGAAGGCAAGGCAAGGCAAGTTTATTTATATAGCACATTTAATACACAATGGTAATTCAAAGTGATTTACATAGAAGATATTAAAATGATTTACATAGAAGATATTAAAATAATAAAAAAATCAGAGTAATTAAAACAGTTTAGAATAAAAGAAATTATAAAAAATATAAAATACTGTAAATAATTAAAACAATTTAGAATCAAAATAAAATGAAGTACAGAAACAGTCGGACGAACAGTGGCACAGTGCTCATTCAGTAAATGCATAGCTAAACATGCTTAGCGCAGCCACAACACCCTCTCTGTGTTTTGCTGTTCTGTTCAACTGATTCCCGCACCCCCCAGTCTAGTAGTGCCTATGGAAATCATGGTATTTGATCAGGTTTTCAATGTCTAACATATATTTTCCCCCAAAGCTTTACTTGGTAAAATACCGGTGTTTCAAGTTTTGCATGCTTGCTCTGGGTTTCCCGATTCTGGCTGTTTACCATTTCTGTGGAATTACCATTTGACGCGCGTCTATAATCTGCTGGACGTCTCCGACAGATCTGATTTCTTAACCCAAGATCAGTTAAGGGTTAGAATCTGAATGCTTTATCTGCTTGAAATATCTTGACCCGGCTGCCCGATCTCAATTAATTCCAGATTAAAGTCCATTCCAGGTCTCAATTAATTCTGGACTGTAATCTGCATGAAATATCTTGATCTGACCCCAAATCTCAATTAATTCCAGACTCTTTTACGAGAACTCAGTGCCTACATGAAATTTCTTGACCTGCTCTTAGGTCTCAATTAATTCTGGACAAATCTTGTACCTGCAGCACAGAAATAGACCTCATAATAGTGGAAGACCTCATTATAGTGGAAATAGTGGAAGACAGTCGCTGCATAAGCTTCCTCTGGATTCCAATAGGACTGCAAAACTTTATTTTTCATGACGTTCGCTGATGAGGGTAAAACCGTCTGTTCGCTTCATTTCACTAAGGATTGTTTTGTAAACAAGACTGGATTTGCAGACCGATTAAGAGTAAAGAACGGTGCTGTGCCGTCTATATTGGATCTGACAGGATTGGTGCAACACATGGACTCTGGGTCGAACATGTATGGGCGAATCGTTCCGGTTGCCATTTTACTACATTGGACGTTTTCAAAACAATTTTCAGTAACACTTTAGAATACTGTATCTTACTTAATGCATAATTAATACAAAATTATTGCAGAACTAATAGGTAATTATTAATTAACACTTTAGTCACTGCTATTAACTACTAAGGAACATGTGTTAACTAATCGGTAAGTAATATAATATTTTTATTAAGTTAAGTAACAATTAACTAAGCAATAACTACTGAATTCAGTCATGCCTCCTGAAGAACTACCATTAAGTATCTACTAATTAAGGTTCAACAAAAATAACTATGAAGTAACTACTAATGAACAGTCACACAATTAGCCATTACAATAATCAGGTTGGTCTTTTTCTTTAGTATTATTATTATGTATCTATCATTATTATTACTACAATAGAAATGCATTATGGATTTAGTGGGATTACTGCACTCCCTAAAATAGTCATTTAAGCAACATTTTTTCCCCTGTATGGTCTATTGCTTTATGAGTGAGGTCTTTAAGAAGAAATAAACTTAGGAATGAAACCCCATCTCAACTCTAAGTGCCTTGCCATGTATGTGTGTCTGTATTGGGTAAATTATTTCAAATTAGGCAATGACTGAGGGGAAGTGAAAATACAGGAAACCCATTTAAAAAAGAATTACTACATAATTCTTAAGGAATTACTTAGAAATTACTGAAGGAAAGTGAAAATATAGGTGTGACGCCGGTACCGTGATGTGGCAGAAACACAGGAAGGAGGCTGGATCCAAACGCAGTGTATAGGCTTTATTTAGACAAACTACATATTTTAACAAAGACTCAGGAACAGGACTCAGACACAGGAGCGACTAACATCGACCTCACACGTTCAACAACTCACAAACTAAGACAGAAACACAGGGCTTAAATAATCAGACAAGCAAACTTAACAAGGTAACAAGGGGGCGTGGACAATAGGAAACACCTGGAAAACTCAATAGACAGGAAACCACTAATAATACAAAGACAAAGATACAAAATCACATCATGACAGAGCCCCTCCCCTAGGGGCGGCTCCTGACGCCCATAAAAACAACAAAAAGTTCAGGTGGGCGGTGAAGCGGAGGCGGTCTGGGGGAGGGACGGAGGGCCAGGCCCGTGCAGGGGAACGGGACCAGGAGGTAGCCAAGGCGAGCCTGGGCCGCAGAGCGTGGGCGGAGCAGGACGAGGCGAAGGCCAGGGCGGAGCAGGACCAGGCGAAGGCCAGGGCGGAGCAGGACCAGGCGAAGGCCAGGGCGGAGCAGGACCAGGCGAAGGCCAGGGCGGAGCAGGACCAGGCGAAGGCCAGGGCGGAGCAGGACCAGGCGAAGGCCAGGGCGGAGCAGGACCAGACGACGGCCAGGGCGGAGCAGGCTGTGGACGTGACCAGGGCGGAACTGTGGAACCCTCGGGCATCCACAACAGTGAAGGTCCCTCAGACGGCCACGGCGGTGAAGACCTTTCAGGAGACCACGGCGGTGACGACCCCTCGGCCGCCCACGGCGGTGACGACCCCTCGGCCGCCCACGGCGGTGCAGGACGAGATGAAGGCCATGTCTGTATCGCCTCCATGACCCTCACAAGGTACCCACTGCCCCCCCCCCCAAAAAAATACTTGGGGAAATCCATGGGAATCCACTGGGGCTTGAAGGCTGCAGGGAAAGGCGAGGTGCAGAGGCGGGGCCGGCAGGGCGAGGCGCAGAGGCAGGGCCGGCAGGGCGAGGCGCAGAGGCGGGGCCAGCAGGGCGAGGCGCAGAGGCGGGGCCGGCAAGGCGAGGCGCAGAGGCGGGGCCAGCAGGGCGAGGCGCAGAGGTATGCTCACCGGAGTCTGGCGAACTAAAGGAGTCCTCCTTCTCCTCCTGCAGCGGCGTCTCACTTGGCTTTGTTTCGCTGGACCTGAAGATTCACCCGCTGGGCCTGAAGTAGACTCGCTCGCTTGAACTGGAGAAAACTCGCTCGCTTGAACTGGAGAAGACTCGCTCACATGAACTGGAGAAGACTCGCTCACTTGGTCTGGAGAAGACTCGCTCACATGAACTGGGGAAGACTCGCACACTTGATCTGGAGAAGACCCGCTCACTTGATCTGGAGAAGACTCACTCACTTGAACTGGAGAAGACTCGCTCACTTGAACTGGAGAAGACTCGCTCACTTGAACTGGAGAAGACTCGCTCACTTGAACTGGAGAAGACTCGCTCATTTGAACTGGAGAAGATTCGCTCACATGAACTGGAAATTCACTCGTAGGGCTTGAGTGAAGTGCATACTCGTCGGGGCTCATGCGAAGCGCGGGCTCGGCTGTGCTGACGTGAGTCCCGGGCAAATTAATGTACACGTGAAGCCCGGATTCGTCAGGAAGCAGTTCTGATTCGTCCTGGCTGAATTGGACCAGCGGCGAAGAAGGTGACGAAGGCTTCACGGGTAAAGTACACTTGGCAGGTGTCGAGTAGAATAAGCGTGTAGTAGCGAAGAGGTCCTCCAAGGAACAAGCCCGAGCGATATACCTGTCCAGAGTCCAGTTGGTAAGGTCCCGCAGCATCCATCGAGCGATCTCGTAATCCAGCCCATTCCGAAACAGGTCCATGAGCTGGATATCGTCTAGCGCTCCTAGATGGCAAATGGTCAGGAAATCCTTCGCGTACCTTTGAACCGACTGGCCCTCTTGCACGAAAGATGACAGGTATTCTAACAGAGCCCGGTTGCTGATGACTGCTGGATCCATTTCGTGGTGAGTTGTTCTGTGACGCCGGTACCGTGATGTGGCAGAAACACAGGAAGGAGGCTGGATCCAAACGCAGTGTATATTTCAATTCAATTTCAATTCAATTCAAAACTTTATTTGTCCCCAAGGGGCAATTTGTGAGGCCACATAAAGTAACGAAACATTATGCATTGTAACAACCTACGTTAAATAAATAACACAGTATAAATAAATACATATTAATGAATACCTAATATATTAAAAAATAACTAAATCAAGACAGATAATCAACAAGGGGCTAAAAATGGTTGAGAATTTAAAAGTTGCACTGATCTGGGAACAAAGGTTGCCTTCCTCCTTTGTGTCCTACAACATGGACAACGAAGCCGTCGCCGCGAAGGAAGCCACTCAAAAACAGAAAACATCACGTGTGATGTGTCCCGCAAGATCCTCCCTGCCAACCTCAGTGTCTGCTGTTCACTTATGCTAGAAAGAGACCTGATCGGGAGACCGATAATTTTTGAGCAGACTTTAACCGTGCGCTCTAGACTATTCCTGTTTTGAAGGCTTATAGAGTGAAACCAGCAGACGATGGAAAATGTACTGACACTTTCAATGTAGGAGTAGTAGAACATAGTGAGTAAGTTCTTACTAACTCCAAAGGAATTAAGCTTCCTTAAAAGATATTGCAGCTGCTGGCATTTCCTCAATATCTCCTCTGTATTAGAAGTAAATTTTAACAGATTGTCAAAAATTGTCCCAAGGTACTTGTACTCCTCGACAATCTCAATAGGCTTCCCGTGAATAACTGTAGATGCTGCCATAGCCACCTGCCTCTGCTTATTAGAAAAGGTTACTACCATCTCTTTAGTCTTATCCAAGTGGAGAAATACAAATTTGTCAAATGTTTAATTTAGGTTTCCACTCCAATGGTATAAAAACTGATAAAGTCTCCAGCGAGAGTCTCCTTTCCTGATAGTCCTGTTTTTTGATTGGATTAGCTATAAGGGAGACTTCCACCTTTTGTCTTTAATGGCTCTGGGATGGCTCTTTGGAACCAGAGTTCCTGCCACCATCAGCATTTGAAAAGTTATGCTGATTCAATCGGATTGGTAATGGCCTCAGAGTAGGGTGTGTTCCTAATTCATTTGCATGCTTTGTTTCAGTTTCTCCCCCCCCTCAATGTAAACTCCTCCCCTCTAAATGTATAAATTGTAAGGGAATGTTTTCCCTTAGTTAGACTATCTTAGACTATCTTTGAGATGACTACAGCTACGCAATAAAGAACTTCTGCGTGTAAGATACCTCAAGAGTCTCCTGGTCTGTTGCGTGGAAGAAGAAAAACTTCACTACACAAGTTAAGCTCCAAACAGGAGATGTCACACCACTCAACAAATTCCTGAAGGGCTGGGCCATGATGCTGTAAAGGGCCTGAAAGCAGAGACAGTAAAACAGTATCATCGGCAAACTTAATCAGATGACAATTAGGTTGAGTAGATCTACATTCGTCGGTATACAGAATGAAGAGCAGAGGTGAAAGGACACATCCCTGGGGGGAGCCAGTTGAAGTATATCGGAGGTCAGAAAAGATACTGTTGACCAGCACTCTCTGAGACCTATTGGTTAAAAAATCAATTATCCATAAAATCAGTTGGTCCTCCAGATGAAAACGACTAGTAAGTCTCTCAGCTAGGATATGTGGCTGTAGAGTATTAAAAGCCGAAGAAAAATCAGCAAACAAAAATCTGGCTGTGGTATTAGGAGACTCAAGATGCTTGTGAACAATGTCTGTGACAAACACCTTTGCATCATCAACCCCTCTACCTGTGCGATAGGCAAACTGAAGTGGATCCAACTGTGAAGCAGTTTCTTTAGTGATGTAGTTTTTAATAATCCTCTCCATTGCCTTCATCACAAGAGAGGTAAGTGCAACAGGTCTCAGATTGTTGAAGGATTTTATGGAACTCTTTTTTGGTATCGGGATAACTGTAGAATGTTTCCATAGTTGAGGAACTACACCACTAGCCATAGATTTCTGAAATAGAGTCTGGAACACCCCCCCCCCCCCCCCAACTGCTCCGCACAGCATTTTAAGGTTCGGCCACAGATATTATCTGGCCCAGGTGCAGATTTACCTTTAGTCTTTTTAAGAGCTTGCACCACCTCCACCATACTTATAGTAAAAGTAGAATCACCAGATTTTAAAGTAGAAATTGTTGTTTCCACTTGAGTGCTAATGTCCGTCTCAAATCTGGTATAGAAAGAATTTAGATCATTAGGAAGAGATGTTAAATTGCTTCCTGCAACCTGAATGTGCCTGCGAGCAGTGGGAGCAATATTAACTGCTGCCATATTCTTAAGACCCTGCCAGACTGTATGGAGGTTTCCTTGAGTAAATGTTTGCTCAATCTTGTTCTTATATTTCAGTTTAGCGGATTTAATAGCACGCTTAACTTCTCTGTTAACCTCCTTTTTTTCATGCTCAGTGCCGGTGTAGAAAACTCTCTTTTTCTTATTTAGAATTTCCTTTAGTTCCTTCGTTACCCAGGGCTTATTGTTCGGAAAGATGGTAACCTTCTTAGTAGGAATGATGTCATCCACACAGAAGGAGATATACGATGTTACTATGTCCACTTGCTCGTTAATATAATTTGATGGAGCCATGAGCATATTCCAATCAGTTATTTCAAAGCAACCCTGCAGTCTATCAATGCTGTCATTAGTCCATTGTTTAATAACCTTTACAACCTTCTCTGTTCTCCTTATAACAGGCAAATAGGCTGGTGCCAGTAGTACAGTACAGTGGTCAGCAGAACCAAGAGGAGGAAGGGCGATTGATCTACTGTATATGCACCTGAAATTGAGCCGTAACATTTATCCAATATTTTTCCCAGACGAGTAGTGCACGTAACATACTGTTGAAAACCTTTCAATGATTTTTCTGCCACACAATGGTTAAAATCCCCCAAAATAAATTTGGGAGAGTCTGGAGATGTTGATTCCAAACTATCTAAGGTGTTCTTAATATACTCCATGGCTGTAATAGCGTTTGCTCTCGGATGAATATAAACCAATATAAAAAAAAGCTGTGGAAATTCCCTGGGCAAATAAAAAGGGCGTAGAGATACAGCTAAAAGTTCAATGTCAGGGGTACACAACTTCTCCCTTATCGTTGAGCAATCGTTGAGCACCAGCGCGTGTTTACGTACAAACAAACACCGCCACCCAGCTGTTTCCCCGTAGACTCGTTATCCCGATCCAGTCTCAGGGGAATTCCAAAGCCATCTATACATAAAGAGTCATCATTGTCATTCTTATTCAGCCATGTTTCAGTGAATGCTAAAATAGAAGCAGTCCTATATTGATGCATATAGTTCACGTTAGCTTGCAGTTCATCAATTTTGTTACGGAGAGAACGGACTTTGGCCATTATGACTGATGGGAGCGATCGATGTTTACATTTCTCCCGCTTGAGTCTAGCTCGTATTCCACCCTTTTTCTTCCCCCTTCTCGTTACCTTTTTGTTGTTATTTTGGAAAGATTCCCTCTGGATGGACCTCTTACGTATTATTTCCTCTGGGATCATCTCTGTCACTGTAGCCTGATGAGGGTGGAATCGCAGCTGCAGCAGAAAATCTCTTGAATATGCATGTCGCGGATTATCCGGGAGATCATATCCAGTTGACAAACAAAATATGTGCTCCAAAAAATGAAGAAAGACCAGTAGCCAAAAAAGTCTGTATAGGCTTTATTTAGACAAACTACATATTTTAACAAAGACTCAGGAACAGGACTCAGACACAGGAGCGACTAACATCGACCTCACACGTTCAACAACTCACAAACTAAGACAGAAACACAGGGCTTAAATAATCAGACAAGCAAACTTAACAAGGTAACAAGGGGGCGTGGACAATAGGAAACACCTGGAAAAACTCAATAGACAGGGAACCACTAATAATACAAAGACAAAGATACAAAACCACATCATGACAATAGGGAACCCATTAGTAATTTATTCATAATTACCACATAACTCAGGGAATTATCTAGAACCTGGAACAGTATTCTAAAGTGAAAATATAGGGGATAATGAATGATTATCGGGTGCTGAACTGTAATTCCACATTACAATATGACAAATTATTAGAACATTGAAATTTATTGCAAAAAAAGTGTCAAAAACATGTTTTCCCAAAAAAAAAAAAAAAAAGAAAGAAAGAAATTCCACAAAACAGCAGGTAATCACTGTCATAAAGAATTGTTTAAATTCCAAAACTTTTACACCAAATTAAAAGAAAAACTGACCAAATAAAATGTCAACAAATAAAGTAAATGTGTATGCACTCCCAAGGCCTGAACTTAAACCTTGCCAATGTTTCTCTAACACACTTTTAAACAAAAGTTACTTTTGTTTTTGGCAAAGGTAAATGAGCAAGCCATTTTTCTTTTTTGCTCAATGACACTTTGAAGTGGCTCATTCATGCACATTTCTTTGCATTGTTCTGCAAACTGTGACAGTTTCTGGCCTCTGTGGAATGTTTCACGCAAGGTCTTGTAGGTTTCACCGTCACAAGCCGCTAGCTCAGCTATCACTGCAGTATCCATTGTTTTGTGGTCAACCCCACACTTGTGGTATGCCAGCGTTTTGGTGATTCTCTGTTGCAAGTACTGCAGGACCTTTTTATATCTTTTATAACACTGGGAGAGAACAAAGGTGCATGATTGGTAAATAACTCAAATAAGACTATATTTCTCTCTCTCTCTCTCACACACACACACACACGCACACACGCACACACACACACACACACACACACACACACACACACACACACACATATATATATATATGTGTGTGTGTGTATGTCACCAGGTGACGAAGGGGCGGAACTATTATTGTGGTGTTGTTTCCATGGGGAACTAACTTGATGCAACACCCAGCCGGTTGCCCCATGAAAAAAAACCCAGTTCGGCTGGATTCTCCAAATGGGTGAAATGAGCGGCAGCTGTGAGATGGGAGGAGATTGAGTGATGGCATTCACGAGGGGGACGATAAAAGCAGATGTTGTGTGGAGAGGAGGCAAGGAGAAGCTAGGGTTAAAGTCAGTCATCGGGGAGGGGGGCAAGAGAAAGAGAGAAAAGGACTGAGCTGGAAGAAGGCATGCAGACTTATGGCTCGTTTCCACTGAGTGGTACGGTACGGTACAGTTCGGTTCGGTACGCAATTATTTGCGTTTCCACTGTCAAAACTTGTGAATGGTACCAAAAAGCCGAACCGTACCGTACCACTTTTTGGGTACCCTTCCGTAGGGGTACCTAGCGCAGTGAAAGGGTACTAAAAGGTGGAGCTAGACTCACTGCAGAACGCTGATTGGTGGACAGAGTATAGTCACTCGCGCGTGCTACAAGGGCATTAGAAGCATACAGTTGAACTATAATACCAGTGTTATTGTGTCACGAAATGTAGTTTTAAGAGTTTTTCAGGCGAGAAAGTAGTTTTTTAAAGCTCAAATCTGTGGTTTATTTATAGATTTATGATAATTTGACTGAGATCCATTCCAAGCGATCATCGACGCTCGCGCTCGTGTCCCCTGCCTGGAACAGCCTTTCCTCGGCTAGTCGTCCTGATGTTTGCCGCTGACTCGGATGTCTCTGTAGTGGTTAAACATGAGATATAGTTCGTCTTGTATAAACCTAACAGGTGATCTTTGGTCTCGTGAATCTATAATTCGTTCCCTGGCCAATAGTTTTGGCAAAGGCTACGTGAAGTTTCATATCTTTGAGCGCTGAGTATATTTGACTGACTGAATTGTTTCTTGATGTTACATTTAAGCTTTACTGTATATCTTTTTGTACTTTTTACTTATACTTTTATAATGACTATTATTAAGAGATAGTTTTGTCATTTTTTATTTTATTACAAGATCATCTGTTGTTTATTGCAACATTTGTACCAATGCGATAGCCTATGCAATACATTAGGCTACATATTGCCTGGAATATGTTTACTATTTTTAAATTTAAACGAAAAGAGGCAGGGTTGTTTTATATTTAGTTTTGTTATAAATAACGTTACATGCAGTGAATATAATCAAGGCTATGCGTTGCACATTTGTGTGCTTTAGAATGTTTAAAATGTATTGAAATGAAATCGAAAGCAGAGTGCAGAGCAGAGTGGTGTTTTATAACATATTTCGTTTTATTGTTGCCTAAAATGAACATACAGAGATAACCGGAGTTGCATAGCCAGAGCGAGCTGAGTTCCCCGTTCAAGAACGCGCTGGTCCATAAACAGCATTACTGGACTCGCGTCCTCGGGATCATTCTCCTGAGTCGGACTTTGCGTTGGCTTCTTGGAAACGCCTAATCCCAGCGCTTGTTTCTAGTGACAAACATGCAGAGAAGCAAGAACAAGATCTGCTGTCTGTCATCCATTGTTGTTTACTATGTCGCTTTCTTCGCGCGAAAATGACGTCGATCGCTTCTTTCCAGCATACCACGCCTATCAAGTAAGGGTACTGTTGGCGGTGAAAACGCAAGCCTGATAATGGTGTACCCGACCCGTACTGTACTGTACCGTACCGTACCGTACCCCTCAGTGGAAACGAGGCATTAGACTTAGACTTAGACTTGGATGGGTCAGGAGAAATAACATTAACAGTTAAGTGCAATTGGAAGTCTCCATTATCTCCATTATTGACTCAGTGCTTGTACTGTATACAAACGAATTTGTCCTAGTGAATTCTGATGTTGCCTATTGAGGTCTTCTGTCTGATGCTGTTGAAACCTTTAATGGCAGTGGTGTGTGCGAAGTATACTCCCCATACAGTGTGGATGTGCTGTTCCATCAACTCAGGAGGAGGGAGTTGGCTGGGATAACGAGTGGAGACCTTATTTTGATTCTTGGAACCAGGACGGTAGGAAATAGTAAAATCAAAACGAGCAAAGAAAAGTGACCAACGAGCCTGGTGAGCGTTAAGTCTCTTAGCCGTACGGAGATATTCAAGGTTACGATGGTCTGTCCAGACCACGAACGGGACAGAAGAACCCTCCAACCAGTGGTGCCACTCTCCTAATGCGAGACGAATGGCCAAAAGATTGCGGTTATCCACGTTGTAATTGCGCTCGGACAGAGACAGGCGGTGTGAAAAAAAGGCGCAGGGGTGGATTCTCTCGTCAGCGGGCGATCGCTGAGAGAGAATTGCCCCCACTCCCACCTCCGAGGCGTCAACCTCCACAATAAACTGTCTGGACACGTCTGTAGTGATAAGGATGGGAGCGGACGAGAACAGGGACTTAAGGCTATCGAAGGACGCCTGCGCGGTGTCACTCCAACAGAACCGGGTCTTGGTTGAAGTTAAAGCAGTAAGAGGAGCTGCCACCTGACTAAAGTTCCGAATAAACCGTCGGTAAAAATTAACGAAACCTAAAAACCACTGGAGCGAGACCCGTGAGTCAGGAGTGGGCCACTCGGTGACGGCGCGAACCTTGTTAGGGTCCATACTAATACCCTGAGCGAAAATGACTGAACCGAGAAAGGTGACGGATGGGGCGTGGAACGTGCACTTCTCGGCTTTGACGAATAATTTATTCTCCAGAAGACGTTGAAGAACCTGACGAACGTGTTGCACATGAACCTGGAGAGACGGGGAAAAAAATCAAAATGTCAGAGATAAACGAAAACAAAAATGTTAAGCATGTTTCTGAGAACGTCGTTGACCAGGGCTTTAAAAATGGCGGGAGCGTTAACCAAACCGAAAGGTAAAACCCGGTATTCAAAGTGCCCGAGGGGGGTATTGAAGGCGGTCTTCCACTCGTCTCCTGCCTTAATGCGAACAAGATGGTATGCGTTGCGGAGATCTAATTTCGTGAAGAACTGCGCTCCCTGCAAGATCTCAAAGGCGGATGACATAAGCGGCAAGGGATAACGGTTCTTAATGTTATGTCATTCAAGCCTCTGTAATCTATGCAGGGACGCAGAGAACCATCCTTCTTCTTCACGAAAAAAAACCCCGCACCGGCAGGAGACGAGGAGGGTACAATAGTACCTGCGTTCAATGACTCGTAAAGATATTTCTTCAACGCTTCACGTTCAGGAATAGAGAGGAAATACAGTCTTCCCTGAGGAGGGGTGGAGCCTGGAAGAAGATCAATGCTACAGTCATACGGACGGTGCGGAGGGAGAGAAGCGGCCCGGGATCGACTGAAAACCGCTCGCAAATCGACGTACTCCTCGGGAACACCTGACAAATCACCTGGCTCCTCCTGGAAAACAGACACAGATGACACGGGAGGAACAGCAGACATTAAACACTTAACATGACATGACAAGTTCCACGAAAGGATGGAATTAAGGGACCAGTTAATCTGGGGGTTATGCTCAACAAGCAAGGGATGGCCCAAAACTATTGGGGGAAGAAAAAACAAAAAAGGAAATAGTCTCACGATGGTTACCGGAAACGACAAGACTCAAAGGAACAGTCGCACACTGAACCCTGGCCAGGACCCGTCTATCCAGGGCAAAGACCGTGGTGGTCTTCTGAAGATCCACGAGTGGAATCTTGTGCTGGAGTGCCCAGGTCTCATCCACAAAATTCCCCTCGGAACCAGAGTCTATCAGGGCTTGACCGGAGGCGGCGGAGTTGAGCCAGTGGAGACGAACCGGAAAAGTAGTCCGAGAAGGCAACGGAGGGTGCAGAGAGGAAGCGCTCCCCAGTAACCCTCTCTCTACTGGTGAGCGTTGGCTTTTAACTGACAGGTGTTAACAAAGTGACTACCAGAACTGCAGTACGATGAATCGTGCCACTAGCGTGGGTTCATTCCACCCACAGGAGGTAGAGAGCGTGCGGAACTCCATGGAGAAATCCGCCACCGAGCGTCTTCCTTGTCAAAGAGAGGACAACAGACGGGAGGCCTCAGGTCCATGCACCGATAGGTCGAAGACCTTCAACATCTCTTCCTTGAATAGGGTATAGTGGTTTAAGCAGTCAGCGTCAGAGCTCCATACAGCTGTCCCCCATTCACGAGCCCGCCCCTTAAGGAGCGAAATGATGTAGGCGATGCAAGCGTGATCCTTGGCATAAGTGAGGGGCTGAAGCGAGAAAACGACTTCACATAGCGTCAAAAATGACATGCATTCGGTCTGCTCACCCGCATAGCAGGGAGGGTTGTTCACCCGGGGCTCAGGGAGATCTGTAGAATGTGACGAGTCCCTCCGGAGATAATGGAGCTGCTTGGTGAGATCCTCCACCTGAGAGGCCAGTGTCTCCACCGCACGACGAGCAACGGAGAGTTCCTCCTCATGCCTTCCCAGCATTGCTCCCTGGATCTCCACAGCCACCTGAAAGGGATGCTAGTGCGCCGGGTTCATCTGGTCGGATTATTCTGTCACAGTTCACTGGAGAAGAAATCTCAGAAAGCGTACGGCAGGTAAATCAGTCTTTAATGACAAATAAGGCAAAGCCGCAACGGCCGTATATCAAAGGAAGATTCACAGTCTTAAATGCTAACAGGGCAAAGCCGCATAGGCCTTTTAACAAAGAAAAGTTCTCCTTATATTCTTGAAGAGTAGAGTGAAGCCAGTGCGGCTGGTTCCGAAGCCTCGGGAGAGAGTAGAGCAGGAAGACTGGTGAGGCGTTGCACCCTCAGCGGTAACCCGTGGCTCAGCACTGGACACAGAACAAATCAGGTAACACAGCACCCAAAATAATTAGCTGTACCAGACACGGACAAGACACGATTGGACTCTTCATCTGTGGATGAAACACGGGTAAGGCAACATACGTTACGGTTAGTAATAATCCGACAGAGAGGGGATGAAAGAGAAAGCTAGAAATAGAGAGACTAATGATCAGAGATGGAGAGCAGGTGAGGAGATGAAAGAACGAGGAACAGCTAAAACAGATGAGAGCGCAATGATGGGTGAGTGTCAGAGTGTGTGGATGTGTGTGTGTGACCAGCAGATGGAGACAGAGAGCAGAAAAAGAGAAGGAACCAGGATCATGACACATGTAGCCTAGATATTTACTGGTTGGACTATTTACAGACTTGTGAGGATAGGAGCAGGCTTCACTCAACATATATACTTGTAAACTTTAAGAGTGCTGTATTGAGTATTGACATTAAAAATATATGCTAAATGGCAAGTTTTAGTTACATTTAAATTGCTTAGAACAAATTTGGAACATTTAGCTTCTCCACATAGAGGAATTACAATAAAACAGATTGAAAAACATAACCTTTGAATCTCCTCTCATTCTTTGTTCAGGCTGCCTCACTTGATGGACCATTAGCCATTGGGGGAGTGTTGTTCACACCCCTGGTCTGAATCTCATTAATACTGATAGGCCATTACCACTCCCACGCATAAACCTCTTCTGACAAAAAAAAAAAAAACTCATACAAAGTATAAATTAATGTTGTGTTTTATGTTAAGGATTAGGCAGGATGATTTTCGCATCATTTTGAAGCAAAAACTCGAAGCGACAACATCCATTAGTCAAAAGTCTTGTGGACACATATTTAGTGTGTTTTGTGGTCTTATTTCAGAAACTTTCATTTTAATTTTTTTTTAAAGCTAGGGTATACGATTTCAAAGATTGTTCATTATTAATATCCTCGTTTAGATGCTGGTTATGGTTATATTGTTGTGCAGGTAATGAGGACCCAAAAGTGAGGTAACAGAGTCTTTTAATGTAACCCAGGGTAGATACAGTGAGGCAGACTGATCTTCTTCTTAATCAATAATGAGAAAATAAACAACCCGCAGAGAGGGCGACAAAACAGAACACAAAGTCAATGGTGATCTCCAAAAAGTCTCTTAGGCGGTTGAGGAGAATCTCTGGGTTACGGCGACAGACTGCAGGTCTCACCGGGAGGACGCGTAGAGAGAGAGAGAGGGTACCAGTTCTGACGTAGCCTCAGGAGAACTGGACAGAGTAGATTATCAGATGATTAGCTGAGAACAGGTAGCACTAACCAGACGGACGCCGACAGGACAGAACAAAGGTGAAACAAACGAGACAGTAGTTTGCTTCCAGCATTAGATACTCAAAAGAGAATCTGACAAAGAACGCAGCAGGAACAGGGAGAGAAATAGAAAACTAATCAGAGGAGAAAGGGAACAGGTGGAAAGAGGGAGAACGAAGTAGTCAGAGGAGATGAGGAACAGCTGGGAGAGCGGAGAAAGAGAAAGTAACCTAATATGACCAGCAGAGGGAGACAGAGTAAAGAGAGAGAACAAGACACAACACGACAGGACATATATAGTACAATCCTAACAATATGAATAGAAAAAAGAACGAAAAAATCCATTCACTATATTGGCTGTACAGCCGCAGAAAAGTTGACCATTATATTGGTCAACTGCTCTCATCCAATCACCAGCTCCACTTGAAACTCCGCCTGGCGCTCGCGTCTCCAACCCAACCGCACCCGCCCCCCTCCGTGCGTGAGCAAACAGCTGACAGACTGTCTGTAGCTAGCTAGTAGCGTCAGATCAGCAGCAATGGATAAAAATATAAACGACAACTGCAAGTGGCCCCTGCTTGCCCCTACTGTAAAGTTTGGACGAAAGAGAAAGTCTGTGGAGGAAAGATCAGAGATTAAAAAGAAATGTGAAGAACGCTGGACTCTAAGTAGGATAAATATAGCGTCCTTTATTGACCGTTGGAGAAAGCTTCAGGGAGATCTGGGGCTGAAAACGACGCTGACACGGATGACTTTTTGTTGAGCAGGTAAACATTTATTTATTCTTTTATGGTGTGACATGTTACATGGCTTTTTATCAGTTTGACAACTTGCTCATGCTGCCGGTCGGCATTGGAATGTTAGCCGTTTAGCATTGCCTATCACGGGTCAAAGTAATTATATTTCTTGTTCGAGGTTTCTGTTCGAGCCGATCGGAATTTGAACAAGATGCGCAGTGTGCTGCAATAATAATTACTGAAAACCTTAGCAGTATTTACTAGTACTTACTAGTAGTATTATAATGGTGGTGGGGAGTGTTGCTAATCTTGCGTTGACGTGAACTCAAACGTGACATACGTCAGGGATCAGGTAGCACAAAGGGGAGGGGGGTGTGTGTGGAGGGGCGGGATGAGTTTTTAAAAACTTCCCTACCGTCTCGACCGATTTTTAACATCGTATACCATAGCTTTAATAACCACACATAAACATTATTTTCTTAAAAATACAAACATGTACATACATGTTGCTCACATATTATGGTAGCCCCGTTTGTGCTATATAGAGGGAATTTACACCTTTGCCATTAAAGGGGTGGTTCGGAATTTTGGACATCGGGCCTCATTTCCAAGTGTGCATTATTGTTATTTACCAGTGGAAACAGTTTTTAAAAATGTTCATCCAGTCATCCCAGTTCCATAGTTCGCCGGTGCTAGGCTAGTGCGAGTCAACGGTAACTTTTAGCATGCCATTAAAAACAGTTTTACCGACTCCACAGTACACCAAATGCAAATCAATTATAACGCCAGACTATCGATGTAAGTGTCTGTTGAGGGAATAATGTTAGAAATCAAACTATCCTCTTCATCTCAATGATTGCATTACATTTACAGGAACTAGTTTCTCAGCAGCGGCGGAATTTTACTTCGCTCCGGTTAGTAGTAATGTTACTCCGTCAAAAAGTAAACACAGAACAGAAGTGCATGACAGTCGGGACGTCTAGCTCAGTGTTTCCCAACCCTGTTCCTGGCGGCACACCATCACTGTGCGTATTCTTTGTCTCCCTAATCAAACACACCTGATTCAACTCATCAGCTCATTAACCCATCTGATTATGAGCTGATGAGTTGAATCAGGTGTGTTTGATAAGGGAGACAAAGAATACGCGCAGTGTTGGTGTGCCGCCAGGAACAGGGTTGGGAAACACTGGTCTAGCTAGCTTAGTAATAATTGTTAAGGTAAACGAAGGCAACATGGTGAGTTTTCACAAATTTCCTTTTTAAAATCCAGAAAGGATTCAATTTTGGATTATTTCTGCGGGTTTGGACAAGGAGACACCGGCAGAGACTCTAAAACAATTGAGGATTTACAGTGATCATTTTAGACCAGACGACTTTAAAGAACCATTTAATCGAAACGGTCACAGGTTTATGGCAAGAAATGCAGTCCAGCTGTCTTTCCAGATGCACCAACAGCTACAGATGTACAGGTAATATATTTTGTTAGGCTACTCTAGCTAGCTAATGAAGATCATAACTGATAGATCGACACTGACAACGTTAGTGGAGAATACGTAACAGTTCAATGCATTGTGTAGAGTGACTAACAGTTCAATGCATTGTTTAGAGTAACTAAGATTATAATATAACTAATTGTATACCGTAAAACTTAATAGCCGAGTCCCAAATAGACACTGTCTCTTTTACACGCCTAGTGTGGCTGCAGGTTTGGATAAATAAAGGCCAGTCTCAAATAGAGGCCGGGTCAGTTTCGGATTGTAATAAATCTAATAAAACCCGTCAGATCGTCTGCTTTTTTGGCAGCCACAAAAGCAAATTTCTGTTCCGCCAAAGCCTATTTTGATCGGTCAGTGATGTAGAATGGAGACTGCTGCGCTTGACTGAGCGCGTAACGAGAGAGAGAGAGAGCGCACTCTCACGTCTTCTCACAACACATCATAAATTATACTCTGTTTCTGTAGTAATGAATGTCAGCGGCAGGTAAATACACTTGCGTGATTGTCATGTGGACCGGCTCTCTCGGTTGCCTAGGTAACTTCATATCACTCCGCCGCTGCTGTAGACTGTGCTAATAAATATAGGTAAAACAATATTGCAATGTGATGGAAGGATAGTTTGATTTCTAACATTATTCTCTCAACAAACACTTACATTGATAGTCTGGCATTATAATTGATTTGCTTTTGGTGTATTGTGGAGCGGGTAAAACTGTTTTTAATGGCATGTGTTACGACCACTGGGCTCATACAGCGATCGCAACATAAAAGGGGAGACCACACGGATTACTACGTTAAACAAGGAATGTTTATTTAACATGATAGAGAAGTGTATCAGTAAATGTCATGGTTAACCAAAAAGGTGTAGGGTAGATCAGTAGAATGAAACGAGTTGGGATAGAAGAAAAGTGCGACGAGCGAGGCAACCACCAGCCGCCCAGACCGACGGCCAGGAGAGGGAAGAGACTCGCCAGCTCCCGGAAAGCCTCTTTTAACCCGCCAGCCTACAGCTCCACCTGTAGGACTAAAACAGACAAACAGACGGCCACCATCAAACACAGTCTGTCCAATAACACGGCAAAACCGGTCATGACAACACTCCCCCCCTTAATAACAGAGACCCATTTTAATGGGACTCTGAAAAACGCACCAAACTCCCACAATTACTAATAAAAATACAACAAAAAAACCCCCCAAATAAATCAATTTAACCAACACTCACACACAAAAATTCACTCATACCACCTTCCCGAAGTGTGCCTCATTCATAACAGAACATCTGGACCAACAGTGACCATTCTTACCCCCCGCCACCCTTACCACATCCTGCAACCAGCAAATCCTGGTACCATGGACAGCTATTTAAGGCAAGCAGAACAGACACAGACTAAGCGGGAAAAATAGACACCATTAAACTGACCCATCCGGAGCGCACGAGAGTGCGTCAGCTAACACATTCTCCACGCCGCGGATGTGCCGAATGAATAAACGAAAAGGTTGTAGAAATAATGCCCAACGTAAGAGGGGTTGATTGGTAGAACTCTTTAATGACTGAAGGAACGTGAGGGGGTTATGGTCAGAATAAACCACAATTGGATGTAACCCCCCACCCACATAAACTTCAAAGTGTTGCAGTGCCCAAATTAAAGCCAAAGCCTCCTTCTCGATTACGAAATAATTAACCTGAAATTTCCGTGAAAAATAACAAACAGGTTTATCCACCCCGTTGTCATTACTCTGCAAAAGAACGGCACCCGCCCCAACCTGACTTGCGTCAACCTGCAGCTGGAATGGCTGATCCAATCTGGGAGCGGCCAAGACCGGCGCCGAACTCAATAACAGCTTGGCATTTTGAAATGCCTGTTGACACTCGGCCGACCAAACGAACTTGGCCGTACCCTTTAATAAATTGGTCAACGGAGAAACTACCGTAGAAAAATTACAACAAAAACTACGATAATAACCGATCATACCCAAAAAACGCATCAATTCCTTCTTTGTAACCGGCGGGGGGAAATTCTCTACGGCCGCAACCTTCGCATTGACTGGGCGCACTTTACCTTGGCCCACCACCTTCCCTAAATAAACGACAGTGGCCTGAGCAAACTCACACTTAGCAAGATTAACAGTAAGAGTTGCTGCCTCCAACCTCTGGAACAGTGCACGAATACGTGCCAGATGGTCATCCCACGTATCGGCATAACAGACCACGTCGTCTAAATAAACGGCACATCCCTCCAACCCAGCAGCTACCCTATTCATGAGACGTTGAAAGGTTGAGGGGGCGTTCCGCATGCCAAAACTCATCCTAGAATAAGAGTACAACCCAGAGGATGTAACAAATGCAGACACTTCCTGCGCCCTCGATGTTAGTGGTACTTGGTAATACCCTTTTAACAAATCAAACTTACTAACGTACCGTGCACTACCAACCTGGTCCACACAATCCTCTATACGAGGTAATGGAAAAGAATCGGGCTTTGTCAATGCATTAACCTTCCTATAATCTGTACAAAACCTATATGTTTGATCCGATTTCTTAACCAACAAACACGGTGATGCCCAGCTGGAATAGGATGGTTTTGCCAGACCATTATCGAGAAGATATTGAACACTGGCCTCCATACTTTTATTCTTCTCTAGAGGCAAAACCTCTGCTTAACCGGACGGGCACCCTGTGTATCAATATCATGCTTGATCCAACTTGTACAGGTCGGAGTGTCAGAAAATAAAGACAAAAATTCCGAAACTAAAACCTTCAACTCATTGCGCTGTTTCCCACTTAAATGCCCCAACATACTATCCAGTTCAGCCAGCTTCTGCGTGTTATTCAAGCACCCATGTAAAACTGCATCATCCGGAAACTGCACCCCATCCTCAGCTGCCCCCTGAGCGCCATTCGTCAGCTCCTCCACCACAGCCAATCCCACAGGACTGTCCGTGTGACCACCCACTACCCCCGAAGATGTAGAATAGTACGGCTTCAGCAAATTAATATGGCAAAGCTGCGTTAATCTCCGACGTTCAGGAGTAGAGACCAAATAATTTGTCTCAGAGACTTTACGCATGACCGTAAAAGGACCAGAGTATTTTGCTGTAAAAGTCGAACCTGGGATAGGCAGCAACGCTAACACCTGATCACCAGGATTAAACACCCTGGCCTCCGCCTTATGATCATACCGCTGTTTCATTTTGTCCTGAGCCGCACTCAGATGTTCCCTAGCCAACTTCCAAGACAAAAATAATTTACAGCGGAAACCATTCACATATTCCACCAAACTAGCAGGGGTTTTTGACTGGTCTAATTCAGTGCTCAACACAGACAAAGACGTTCGTACTTTGTGACCAAAAATGAAGTCATTCGGACAAAACCCTGTGCTCTCTTGAACCACTCCACGGGCTGCCAACAAAAGCCATGGTAAAGCCTCTTCCCAATCCTTCCTCATTTCAATGCAATATGTGTGTAACAAAGCCTTCAAGGTTGCATGAAAACGTTCCAACGCCCCCTGGCTTTGAGCATGATAAGCACTGCTCAAATTGTGCTTCACACGTAACAATCTCAACGCAGCCGCAAACGTCTTGGAGGTGAAGTTCGAACCTCTGTCGCTTTGAATTACCTTTGGAATTCCAAAAACAGAAATAAACTGAGACAAACACTTCATTATGGACTTCGTGGTTATTGCCCTTAATGCATATGCGGCCGGATACCGTGTCGCCTGGCACATTACCGTTAACAGATACGTACATCCAGTTTTTGATGGAGTTAAAGGACCTACACAATCAATAATGATGTGCTCAAATGGCGTGCCTACGGACTGAATGGGCTGCAAGGGGGCAGGCTTGACTGTAGCATTTGACTTCCCTGCCTCTTGACAAAAATGACAAGTTCTCATAAACCTCCTTACGTCCCGCTTGATCCGTGGCCAATAAAAATGTCGCAGTATATAATTATAGGTCTTTTTAACCCCAAAATGTCCAGACTCTACCCCATGTGCTGTTTTTAAAACTAAATCACGATACTTCTCAGGTACCATGACCTGCAACACCTGATCTTCCACCTCAGGATCAAAACAAGATGACCACTTTCGAAGCAAGAGACCATTTTGTACCAGATAACCTTTATCTGGATCAGCTGAAGCTAGAGCAAAACATTTTTTCAAACTCTGCTCTTTTCCTTGAGCTTCCACCAGCTCATCATAAGACAACGGCGCAGGTAATTCTGGAATAAACAACCCAGACGCAGACTTTTTCGACACATCAGATGGTGACCCTATTTGCGCGCGAGCCATTGCACGTGTCACAGCGCAGGCAGTAAAAACCTCTGGAAAATCTTGCAAAAACTTATCCGACTCCTCTAATGGCAAAGGCGCAACTGTAACCACAGGCGGTGGGGACACTAAACACCCCCCCAAATTATTGCCCAAAATGATATCAATGCCATCTACTGGTAAAGAAGGTCTCACGGCAATTGTAATCTCGCCCCTCACAAATCCTGAAAATAATTGAACTCTGTGCAAAGGCACCGGGAAAGACTGAAGGCCTATTCCCCGAATTAAAACACACTTCCCAGTATCTGATACTGAAGAAAATGGCAAAGCCGAAGCACAAATAAAGCTCTCCGAGGCTCCTGTGTCCCTCAAGATTTTCACTGGGACCCTGTGCGCATACCCTACCAACGAGACAAAACCATCACTTATGAATGGTGCATAATCAGACACATCCGACACCCTAGAAGTCCCACACTCACCCCCAGACACAGCTCCCAGATTTTCCCTCTCACCAACGTCAGGCTGAACGACCTTTTTAATTTCTAAACTCAAGGACTGATCCCCATGAAACACCACCGGCCCATCTGAACGCACAACAGAAGACACGCAACCAACAGGTTTTCCATTCATAGTTCTAATCTTATTTCGCGCACCCAACACTGGACACTCCCGCTTCCAATGTCCTCTTTCCAAACAATAATTGCACTTCTCATCAACACCCTCAGTCTCTCGTGTTTTATTCTTCACTAGATGATCAAATCTAACCCGAACTGAACGATATTCCCTAGGGTCATATTCATTACGTGGAAAATACTCACGTACTTTACTCCTGTGCGTCAACACAAAACCGTCGGCGAGAACAGCAGCCTCCCCAACAGTCTTAACTTCATGCTCATTCACATAAATAGCTATTCTCTCAGGCAAGATATTTTTAAACTGTTCCAGAATCAGCAATTCACGCAGCGCATCAAATGTTTCCACACCCTCCGCGGCAAGCCAACGATTAAAAAAACTACTCAAATCCCTCGCCACTTCGGTATGGGTTTGTCTCTCACCTTTTCGCCAATTTCTGAAACGTTGTCGATAAGCTTCTGGAACGAGTTCATAACATTTTAAGACTGCCTGCTTTACGCTGTTATATTTCTTTCTGTCGACTGGTGCCAAAGCCACAAACGCCTCTTGGGCGCGACCCACTAATACAGTTTGCAAAAGCACTGTTTTGTCTTCATCATCCCAATCACGATCTGCGGCTGTGTTCTCGAATAACGAAAAATATATATCCGGTTCCCGTTCGTTAAATTTTGGCAGGAACCTTATCATCCCAGCTAGATCTGACTTACCGGTAGAATTTCGATCAATTCTCCCCTCAGAAATCAATCTCAGTCTAGTTCTTTCCACTTCTCGTTCCTGCTCTCCACTTCTAAGTTTTTCTAATTCCAACAAACGATCTTTCTCTTTTTCATATCCTTCCAAACGTTTTTGCTCATTTTCCTGCTCTAAACGCTTCTCCAGCATCTCCTGTTCCTTCTCCAATTTAAATTGTTCAAATTCTAATTTCTTTTGCTCCAACTCTAACTTCTTTTTCTCCAATTCTAGATCCATCTCTATTTTCAACAGTTGTTTTTGTTGTTCAAAGGTTAAATCACTGGATTTAGACTGCATTTTTGGCTTAACGACAGAAATATCAGCAATCTCGTTTATTTGTATTTCTGGACTAGGACTGATTGGGGTTACTTCTGGCAAAACCTGCTTCTCCTTTAAGAACTCGCGAATAAAACCCACAAATTCCCTCTTCTTAGCAGATTTAATTACGGCCGGCAACTCGATCGCATAATACTCGGCCACCTTTACCAATTGTTCCCTAGTTAACCCCACCAACAAACGCTCAGACGGAGCTGCTACAAACTCCTCTAAAATGACCCTTTTTCAATCCACCACAAATCCAGCCAACCCGGTTCTAAAGTCGATACAGTTCAGGTAACCAGACGGACTAATGCTGGAGCATCCCCCTAACATTTACCCCCCTACTATCCTAACCTATCTTCACACCAAGGTCCAAGAACAAGGATAATTCACTCACCCATACCGCTGGAGTCGTACTGTCCTGACAAAGTCACTCCAGCCGGTGCTCCACGGTGGTGCCCTCGTTCAGACCTCAGTGACGTTAAGCTAGACCCACAACGCCACGGCGCACTAATTGGGGAAAAAACAAAACTCCATAAAATTTCCGTCCAGCCACCCAACTGATACCGAACCTCACTCACCGGCCGAACGACTGAAAACAACGCCCCCCTATACACACACACCAAAATCAGTGCGGCTCTCCCCAAAACAATCCACGAGCTAATAACGCTAACAAACTCAACTTACTCCCTTATTTTTAAACTGGCGGACTTACATAACGCAGCACTACACACGCTAGTAACCAACTACTAGGAATTAAAGCAGCCCCGTACGTTACTTGTTAAACTCAATGACTAATCGGACGAGCCCCCATATGTTACGACCACTGGGCTCATACAGCGATCGCAACATAAAAGGGGAGACCACGCGGATTACTACGTTTAACAAGGAGTGTTTAATTAACATGATAGAGAAGTGTATCAGTAAATGTCATGGTTAACCAAAAAGGTGTACGGTAGATCAGTAGAATGAAACGAGTTGGGATAGAAGAAAAGTGCGACGATCGAGGCAACCACCAGCCGCCCAGACCGACGGCCAGGAGAGGAAAGAGACTCGCCAGCTCCCGGAAAGCCTCTTTTAACCCGCCAGCCTACATCTCCACCTGTAGGACTAAAACAGACAAACAGACGGCCACCATCAAACACAGTCTGTCCAATAACACGGCAAAACCGGTCATGACACATGCTAAAAGTTACCCTTGACTCAAGGATTAGTTCACTTTTGAAAAAACTTTTGCTGATAATTTACTCACCCCCACTAATCCTTGAGTCAAGGGTAACTTTTAGCATGTGTCATGACCGGTTTTGCCGTGTCAAAAGTTTTTTAAAAGTGAACTACCTCTTTAAGGGAACTTGCACGTGTGTTGTTGGTTTTCCGTGGTGTTTCGATATACACAATCGAAGATCCTGTTAAGCCTGGAAATTTTCACAAAGTTGTCAAAGCTGTGAAATAAGTGTCTGATTTTGGTGAAGAAAACAACTCTTACACAGCACCAAGTCTTGCACTAAAAATAGGGCATTCTCTGCAGAAAATAGCTGACATAATTCACTGTAGGGCTTTGATGACAGAAAATGAGGGCTTGATTAAATCAACTGAAGCTTTCAAGTCACTGTACTCCTTAAAGTGGTGTGCACACTCTGCCCTGAACACACTTAGTGAGAAGAAATTCAACATACCATCAACCTTGCCTTTTAGATTTGAAAGCGCATGATTGCTATTCATGAAATGCGTCAATAAGCTGTAACATTTTGTAAGACAAAAAAGGCCAGATTTGATCTCATTTTATTCTTTTTAATGTTGCCGCCTCCTGTTATTTACACTTTGTTGAATTGACTGATTTCCAATGATGTGTTCTAGTTTCTGTATTCAATGTAGCTTATTTCTCAGTTGTTTTTAGTTTTAAAGGGATAGTTCACCCCAAAATGAAAAATCTGTCAAACCTAAATGAGTTTTTTTTTCTTCTGCTGAACACAAAAGACGACTGAGTGAAGAATGTTGGAAACCAGACATGGAAGTCAGTGGCTACCGTCAACTTGAGTGGCGTGATGCCAATTACTTTCCAGCAGGGGCGTCACTAGGCCCTTTTATGCCTAGCCCCCCTAAAAAATTGTGATTAATATGCTACACAAATTCATGTTCGCTTCAGTCTTGTTTTTATCAGATTCAGCCTGTTCTTCATCTTAAATCCGCAGTGGCGCCGGGCAGAGAGCGCGTCAAAACATGATAAAAGTGTTCATCTGTGTTCATCTGAGCCCATTGGTCTGTCACCGCTCGTCAATGTCAGAATATTTGAGATGACTAATCAAATCAAAGTAGGCGGGCTTTACATTCACAGACGCTGAGCGCAAATTTTTACTCAACGCTTCAGTGCACAGGCAAGTGCGAGATAAGATGTAAGTAGCTAAAAACTTATAGTTACTTACAACATTATATAGCCTATTTGACAGTTTTTTTAGGTCATAAATGTTAAACAAATGACAAAAAATTGTCAGGAAAACTAATAGGCCTATAGTTTTGTCTAATTTCGCCCTTTTGAACTGAAATTAGGCATGTAGCCTAACGTCAGCCTAATGTAATCATTCGTTTACTGTCATTGTGAGGGGACAAGAAACATTAAAAAAGGATTAATAATGAATGTGTACATATTGAAAATATAATACAAATTGTAGCCTTTAAAAAGCTCAGCTTTAGGAGGGGAAGAGAAAGGGCACGATGAGTAGACTGAAAAAAACGATGATGGAGATGAAGAGAGAGCAGGTATTGACAAATAGTCTACTGACATAGTTTTAAAGCTATTTCTTATATTTTTTTTGGTCTTCAAACGTCTTGAAATGCACATATCAGAGATTAAAAAATTTAACCCCGAAACTTCCACCTCAAATGTAGGACCTCTTTGATTATAAAGCCCTGTCTACTGCCCTGTATTTGGCATTAGAATCAGAAAGAGCTTTATGGCTTTATCCCATGGTGGATAAGCCAATTTTGGTGCTGATGCTTCCAGTGCACATATACATGTGATAAGGCATAAGATCAATAATGAATGTATAGCCTTTAATGTGAATTAATTTTATAAACTTAGTTAGTTACCTTTCCTAGTAGTTTTCAGTAAATGAACACATCTGAGAAAATGATTCATAGGCAAAATCAACCAGTTGACCCTATACTTTCTTCACTGTCAGACAAAAATGAAAAGCCTGTTATCAGTCAAAGCTCAACTTTAGGAGGGGAAGAGACAGGGCAAGAAAAAAACAAAGAGAAAAAGAGTTGATGCTGATGAGGAGAGAAAAATAATCAGCTGCCCACTGACATGGTTTTATCTCCAAATAAATTGCCTTGAAAACATCTTAAAATGCATATAATAGTTCAGAGAATTAAAAATTTTCTTGGGGAAAACCCCGAACCCCCCAAACTGACACGACTCAAATTCAGGACTACAGTGATAATAAAACCCTGCAATTGCCTTAATAGGCAAATAGACCTTACATTAAAATAGACCTTCAATTAAACTTTTACCTTGTTTTTATATATATATATATATATATATATATATATATATATATATATATATATATATATATAGGGAATGCATTGACACGTGACTTTCCCGCGTGACACCCCCCCTCAGCCTGACCGAGTGGCAAAAGATCTGCTGCGTGACTGGATTCAATAGGGGAAAACTGCGGAAATGCGACTAAATCGAACAATTTTATCAATTTAAACTAAATGTTGGACTCAATATAGTGTTACTTACAACTTACTAAAGATCCAGTGATCCATGGATATTGACATGCAGCCAGGAATCGTGTTGCCTGACATTTATTGCCTGATTTCGACACCGGGGAAATAAAAGCAAGACCTAAACATAAAGCAAATTTGCCTGTGAACGCTTTATATAAATATAATATAGGTAGGTCTAAATCCAGGTGATCACTTATATCAGTGTTATATCCTATATATATCATATCGTCCAGCTCTAAAACTTTATACGTTTTTTGGTCAGTGTTTATTAAAAAAACATCCAATAATGCAGAATATGCAATGATAAATATTTAATTGATGAGCTGTTAATGTATATAACAATACAAAATATACGGGTATGGTTTTACAGCTAAATTCAGCATATTGACACAATGAAAACTACTGCAAAACCACCTTTGGCTGACTGGAGTCCAGTTGTTTCTGTGAATTGCAGCGATCCATTTGCTCCTCTTTCCATAGCAGTCTGTAAAAATATACCTCAGATGTTTTGTCAAATCTAGTTGTAGGCCTACAGTCAATCGCAAAGCTCTTTCCCACTTTATTTGTGTGTTGTGTTTGTTTTTCGCGGTATTCACGCTGAACACATATACAGCCGCTAATCTTTTACTGAAATTCTGATTAGTTACCATGTGATTGTGGTCTCTGTTATTCTCTGCTTTCTTAGCCCCATTGTGCAGCTTCTGTTTCCTCTCCTGGATTGGGCAAGGTGAACAGCAATGGTCCACATAAGCAGTCAGGGAAAGGAAAAACATCAAGGAATAGAACGATAACCATCTCATACATGTTTACTGCAAGCTAGCTGTGATTTCTGAGAAACACTGTTGATCTTTGAAATCGACACCCAAACAAACACACACCTCCATGTTCATTGCTCTGCCCCCAAAATAATGAACACGCAACACAGGCAACCAGTTGATTCTAGGTACATATCCACTTCATCCAGCACACGTGTGTAATAGTTGTGGGACGTTCGGATAATTTTACTGACTTAGATCTTTGAATCTCGTTCATCAAAATTAACAAACTTTTTTCGAGTCATTTCATTCATTTCAGCAGAATACATTTAAAATGTTACAACTGAAACAGGCAGTGGGCTCAGATTGGTTAGTTTGGCCTGGTGTGTTGTGATTGGCTAAACTGTGTAGTGCACGTTGTCCGGAAACTTCACGGCTATTAACTCTACCTTTAATGCTAGGGCAATGTAAATAATGGTGTCGATACTGCAGTATTAGTATGAGGCAGAATTAGACCCAGAAAGCGGCGATGAAGAGAGTCTAGCATAACCTCTCCAAACATGGCTCTTAAAAAAAGTTTCTGAATGGTATATTTTTTTAAAGATTAAAAAAGATTATTTTTTTAAAGCTGAAGAGGTGGTCTCGGTACGGTTCAAAACGAACTCTGGTACGGTTCGTTTACGGTGTGAACATGAACCGACCCAATTGCAAGAAAGCACTGCGTCAAAAGAGAATTCCATTCCGCGCCGTGTCATCATTGGAATGGAATGAATGAATGAGTGTGTGCATCAGGACATTCACATACAGAGCGTTCTCTTTAGTCTAATCGCATATAGATGCAAAAAAAAGCATTTGCAGTTCATAATGTAAGGATAGTTACAAGGACGATGCTGCTTTAATTAACGTTAAACTTGACAAACTTAATCGCAAGTGTTAACATTGACAGCACTTGTTAGCACAATAAGAATCTCATTGAAAACGTTATACCTTATCCGTCTTCTGTGCAGTGCCACTTGTAACGCAAAGTTGAGATGTTGCCCAGAGATAAAAAAAAACAGTAGATGGTCGAATGAAAAGATGCACGAGAGACGAGAGTTGTATTTGCCCGCGTTTAATAGAGCCACTCAAACGTTACACTCATTGTCTTCTCAAAATCAGAGTTACAACATCGTATAGATGACATTGTATAATATGATACTCATTAGTTTCTTCATATTGCGTTTGTACAAAATAACACAAAATAGGTAAAAGAACAAATAATGCAGTAGGAAATATCTCCATGCTGAACCTTTTTTGCACTTCCTGATTTCCCTACTTGAGAAACCTTGTCCAATGAATGGACGACCTTAGCACACGTGTGGTTTTGTTTACAAATTTTGGTTCACTTGCAAAAAGAGCAGTGTGAAAGCAAACCGTACCAAAATAAAAATTATTATAATTTATTTGGTCCGGACCAAAGCAAGTGAACTATCAGACTTTCCTGGTGTGAATACACCCTTAGTCTTAGCCTACTTACAGGTTGTGGCCCAACAGCTGCTGCCTCTGGTTTTAAAGTTGGAACTGCTTCATGTTTTAGTAAGAGTTTCTTGTTGAATCCGGTGTTGAATTCGTAGAGATTCTGGAAGCTGTCTTCCATAAAATGCGCAGCACAGAGAGCTAAATTATGATTAATTTGCGATTGTAATTAAACTTCCTGATTTTAAAAGACGATATCTCTACTTACATTGAACTTCCAGTACTGCAACTTTGCAGATACTGTTCATGCACCAACAGCAACATTACATACTATTTAAAATGAAAAAAGTGAAATCGCAATCAACAACCCCTTTAAGGTTTTTGAGGACAACATTATAGGAAAATTATGAGTTTTCTCCTCCAACCTCAAAATCGTCAGACATAGTTTTTTGAATGATGTTAGACTTAGTCTTTGCCTATTCGCATTGTAAACACTGGATCAGTACTTCTGCCTACCTTCCGTGTAACCTTTCACCCTGATGGTGTAATGTGTGGCGCATCACAACTCGTGCAAGACCAGCATTTGTGGTTAAAATGTATATAAATGTGTATTTTGTTATAAATGTCGCTGGTTTGTCTAGATCAGACTCTTATTCCTCGGCTGGATAGTGTCGAGACTTTGAAGCTGCACTGAAACTCACATCTGGAACTTCGACCTGTTGGGCCCCATTGAAGTCACTATATGGAGAAATCCTGGAGTGTGTTCCTCAAAACCTTCATTTCTTTTCCACCGAAGAAAGAAAGACATGAACATCTTAGATGGTGTGATGGCGAATAAATTAGCAGGAAATTAATTCTGAAGTGAACTAATCCTTTAAAGGTGCAATGTGTAAAAAAGTTGAGTATCTATTAACAGAAATGCAATATGACATCCATAACTATGTTTTCAGTGGTGTATAAAGAACTTACTTAATTAACCGTAAAGTTTTATTACCTTAGAATGAGACATTTATATCTCCATAACCGAGGGAATCCCCTTCTCTGAAGGTCGCCATATTGTGACGTCATGTTTCTACCGTAGCCGAACGTGAACAAACAGCGCTACAGAGCACGTTTCATTACTACCTTGAAAGAGGAGCAGCAGAAAGCTGGAAGCTAGCCTTACACTCCGTGAGTAGTGACTTTTCCCTTGTGAGTGGTGTAAAATATGTAGTTGGGATTGTTTTATGTAACTTAGTTCTCCCTCGCTGTGTTATGGGTTTGCTATGTCGGGATAAATGTGCTGTTACGTTCGTGAGACAGCTGATTAATACTCTTGCCATTGACCGTAAAACAGTATGTTACAGGAATCACTAACCCGTCGATCTTGGAAGAGATCTAAGTCGATCGCGAAGAGTTTTCAAAATCAGAGAAAAAAGCCTATTGTGTGTAGTAAATGGTGTCTATAGGATTCGGAGGTGCGCGCGCTGTTACAATCATGTCATTTTTGTCGCATTTGGGCTCATGCGGACGCATCGAGTATAAACAAGGCTACGCTTTAACCAGTTCAGTACTGTCCACAGTGACAGCTCATATTAGCCAGCTAAACTTTAACTAACCTGTTAGAAAAAATATATAGCTGTATAGTTTCATGTGGTTCTCCCTCACTGTATTATGGGTTTGCTACATGGGGAGAAATGTGCTGCTAGTTACGTTTGTGAGACAATCATTATATTAAATTATATATTAAAACCCTTGATCCTCACCTGACTATGGCTTTGTAAACTTTATCCATGATGTGGTTTATAATGGACTGTGGTACAGAAACAATGACAAAGTTACACACTATTGTCTTACTCTGTCTATTCGCTGCTGTCTCAGGCGACGAGATGTTTGTCCCATTTTAGCAACCGTAGCTTCTTTGAAAGGGAGGGGTGAGCAGTGGGCTGAGCCCTTAGTGCAAACCTGGTGCAAACTCGCAACCAAACCGCTAGATGTCGCTAAAAATCCCACACTGCACCTTTAAAGGACAAGTTCTGTATTTTACAATTAAAGCCCTGTTTTAAGATCGTCCCTGATGAAATATAATAGTTAAGATTGTTTTTTAGACAAATGCTCCTGTCACGAGAATTTTTGGATTCTGTGTTAGCACCCCCCCACTTTATAATGATAGCATAGGTGCACTCGAACAATCATTCATAAAAACGCATAAAACTTTAGTTTACCAAGACGTGAAACTCACCGAGTGGTCTGGGGTGTTCACTGATATGCTCACACAAAAATCGCTGCAAAAGATGCTTTCCAACAGGTTTTATCGTAGTTTTTGTCTGTCTTCATTTTTCATTTTCTTTTCAGACCCCGATTTTTTGCTTTTCTCACTTTGCTTTCATTCACTCTACGTCTACCCTGTTTAGTGAATGGCTGAGAGGAGCAGATCATCTGTTGAACGCCACTGACAGAGGTGAATGAGCAGTGTTTTCCCACGGACCTATCACTTATCTGCTTTCTTTAAATGATGTTTTTTATTTAAACAATTTAGTTTCCTTTCTTTTCTTGTGCTTGCTGTTTTACTTTTTTTTGTCATTCACTATATATCACTCGGTTTGTGTGACAAAAATATATAGGAAATGAGAACAGCTTTATTTTACATTCGTCTATATTATATTATAATATATTAAATACAATATGTGAGCATTAATTTCTAGAGAAAGCACATTAGGCAAGCGGAACGCAAGTACGACGTGATGACGTCACGAATATGCTAATTAACGTATGGCGTCATCTAGCGACATTTAGCGACTTTTAGGGAAGGCGTTAGCTACTTTCATTTGAAAATAGTTGGCAACACTGCAGGGCCGAAAGAGTTCGAAAAAGTTTGATCTCTGTGTGCTTTAAACACACCAGTTGGCTTAGAAGTGAGCAAAGGTTTCAAGAAAATACTGTCCTTTATGATGAAGTTTCGCATGTAGTTCATACTGACAACTGCATCATGCAGCTGGGGGAGCACATGTTCAACAGGATTGGGTCTGATGTGATCAAACATGACTATATCAGACAGAAGATGAGGGAAGTAGGTAGACTTCTTCTTGAAGCAAGGAAGATTACCCCACTGAGAACAATGGTAGACTTCTTCATACCAGCAAACTTCAAACATGTCATAGCAGCTGTTAAAGTTGTATCTGGTTACGATGAAGAGAAACACTCCTACCGCATTCCTTCTTTAGCTCTCAAACTTGGGCATTCTTTAAACAAGATCTGTAGCATTGTTGAGAGCAAAGCCATGATGTATGGAGCTCATGATCGTGCTGAGTGTGCGTGAGACTTCAGGAAAATACACCAGACAAGGTGGAATGAGTACGTTTCTGCTGGTGCTATAACTACATTGAAAGAAGCTAAGTGGAACACACCACGGATCATTCCTTTCACTCAGGATGTAAAAGTCCTGCACGCACATCTTGAAAAGAAACGCGATGGGCTCCAAAGTAAGCTCAGAACGTGCCCTTCTGCTGACAGCTACGCTGCTCTAGCCAAGGTCACACTGTCCCAGGTCATTCTTTACAACCGAAGGAGATTAGGTGAGGTATCATGGATGCTTTTGTCAGCTTTAATAGTAGAGATTCTTGCCATCTGTCTGTCTGAGTTTGAGAGGAAGCTGTGTCTGCACTTCACAAGAGTTGAAATCCGGGGTAAACAAGGCAGAAAGCTTCCAGGCTCAAGAAACACATAGCAACCATGTCTAAAATTCTTAACCTTGATGAGAATGAAGCAGACCAACTGGCTGATTTCCTTGGTCATGATATCAGAATCCACAGACAGTATTACCAGTTACCAGAGGAAACACTGCAGTTGGCAAAAATGAGTAAAGTCCTAATGGCCATGGAGAAAGGAATACTATCTGACTACAAAGGAAAGAAACTTGATGACATTGAAATCGACCCAAATGGTATGAGTATACTTGGCCTGTCTGTGTGTATCTGTGCTGTACATATTTTCAAAACAATCTATATAATCATGTCACAGATGGTAACTATAAGCAATATAGTGTTAATGTTTTTTGTCAATGAATTATTTAGAGCAACTTGAGGCCCAAGGTGATTCCATGTCAAGTGATGAGGAGGACTACACTGACCTATCTCAGACAACAGCAGCAACAGAGACTGATCAACCTGTTCAATCTGTTTCACAGGTGGATCAAGGTAAGAAAAATCTCCAAACTACACAAACAATAATCAAATAATCCAGCCAAATTCAAATAATCAACACATTAGGACACAAATCCTGATTTGGTCTTTACTCACAATTTAGTTGTAATGAGAATGTGTAATGAGAATTTACTTTTTAACTATTTCATAGGTTCTTCTAACGCTCCAAAAAAGAAATGGGAGGGCAGTGAGGTAAAAGCAGTTGAGAGAGACACATGATAAAGTTCATCAAGACATGCAAAGTTCCTGGTAAGCAAGACTGTGAAAGATGCATTCACGCAGAGCCAGAATCTTTGAAGCAGCGAACATGGACTGGTGTGAAAAATTATTTGTGGAACAGGATCATGACTCTTAAAAGAAGGGGTGGTTTGTAGGGAGCCACAAAACACTAGCCTGGCATGCCAGACCTACATCAAGATGTTAGGACTGGGAACTCATCATTGACAGGGCTCAATCCGAGGGGCGGGATAAATGGTTGTCTTTCAAATTCTCTCTGCACGCAATTGGATAGCGCTACAGCCAATCAGAGCAACAAAGAAGGTGACGTAGTCAGTGGAGCAAGTTGATATATTAAACTTTTACCGTATCCAGTCCATAACTGTCAACATTGAACATTGAAAATAAGGGAGATTTCCCAGAATCCATCCCCAAAATAAGGGATTTTTTTGTTTTTTACACGACCCACAAACTTTAAAAATAAAACACTAATCATTAAAAGTCTAAAGAGTTTATAACTAGCTTACATATGTGTGAGAGAGAAAGAGACCGTATGTGTGTGTTTTTTTTTTGTGTGTATGAGAGAGAAAGAGACAGTGTGTCATTAAAAAAATAATATCATAGAGAATGTTTAAATACTAATATCAGGCGGATTAGTGGTGCTTCTGAGTGCTGGAGATGATTCGGGAGAGGTCCATGCAACTTTACCGAAAAACAGATTTATGAAAAACAGATTTGTGAGCATTAGTGGAACTGAAGGTGTGAGAATAAACACCTGATCGTTGTCATGCAGTGGATTCGGACAATCGAGGATCAGTTGCGTCATCATCAGAGCTTGTGAGTCACTCTGGAGAATGATGTTCCCATCCCACTTTATGACACTTCTGAGTGTGACATCTCCCAGGATGAAAGTAGTGAACCAGACATCTCAGATCTGTCAGTTGTTGACTTTATTATTGTGAATTTCATGACCAAATGCAACAGCTACCATTATATTGGCTTGGTTGAGAGCCTTGAGGGTAATGAAGTTAATGCAAGATTCCTCAGAAGAATCCGAGGGAGTACTGGCACAAAGCCACCTTTGCGTTCAAAGAAAATGATGTGGGATCTGTACCACTGAATGATGTGCTGAAGAAGCTTCCTAAACCTCGAAAGGTTGGAGGAACTGCAAGGAGGGAGCAACAACTCATATTTCCCTGAAACCTTGATGGATGGAATATCAAATAGTCATTTTCACTGTGCTGAGGTCTGGAAGTTCAAACTGTTCTTTTGTTCTCACAAGTTCAAAACTGTGAAACTGTCCAACAAATTTGGAAATTATAACCAAACATACTGGAGCGATGTTCTTTTTGCCAAACACATTTGTATGTGTGTGTGTGTGATTGGACATGACTTGATTAACAGCAGTGCCACCGCGCATCAAGTGCTGAGGGGGCACCAAAAATATCCTAATGAAAAATCAATCTTCAAACTTCTTGTTATAATCAGATTCAGCGCGTTCTTCATCTTCAATCCGCAGTGTCGCCGAGCAGAGAGCACGTCAGAAACAGCTGACAGGCTGTGTGTGTGTCTTCAGAGCCTCATTGGTCTGTCACCGCTCGTCAATGTCAGAATATTTGAGATGGCCAATCAAATCAAAGTAGGCGGGCTTTTTCGTTTTTGATTTTTTTTTTAAATATAAATCATTTCCCCTAAATGAAAATCTTAAATGAAAATGTTTTGGGTTTTTTTGAGGAGGGAGGGGCGGGGGCATCATAAAGGAATTATGCTTAGGGCACCAAAATGGCTAGCAGCGGCACTGATTAACAGCATGGCTGCGTCCGAAATCGCGTACTATGTGAGTAGGTACTACATTTAAAAAAGAACGTACTTCGCGACCGTTAAAAAAGTACGTTCTATATAGTATGAATACGGGTAGTATGAATGAATTCCGGACGTACTACATGCGACATGTTGGAAATGTCACGTGTCATGCGCTGTCATAACAGCGCGGAAATTTAAAGAGCCCACCTTTGCGCTGTTTTGCTTTGTTTTCATCTGCGTTTTTCCAGCTGGTCGTAGATCATGCCTTCATCGAGAGCTTTTGCGGATTTTCTCAAATAACGTAAGTAGCATTTATTTACCTACCTATTTATACATTTGTAAGCATGTGTGTACCTGTTCCCTCTATTGATTCATTCATTGATGGTAATAATAGCACAAGCGGTGTGCCTGCTTGTCTGTGTGTGTGTGTGTGTGTGTATATATCATACAAGCTTGATAAAAACTATAATTCTAGAACAAAATTTAAGATGTCAATTTACATCTGAAGTCAAATATATATATATATATATATATTTATATATATATATATATATAAAATGAATGTTATATTTTATGGCAATAGGTTTTTTTCATTGCCATTACAGTGAAATAACTAAACACAAATATACAAGCCTGTTAAAATTATAATTCATTTAAACCACCACATCTGAAGTCAAATATAATGTTTTATATATACACACACACACTTGACTTCAGATTTAAAGTGACATCTTACATTTTCGTCAAGAATTAGTTTTTATAAAGCTTTTATATTATCATATATAAGTATATATATACACACACACACACACAGACATATTCAAATACATCATGCATAAGAAATGGGATCTAATATATTTATATTTATAAATAAGCAAACACAGGAAACAAGTGTCTTGTTGATTCAAATTGTATTTTATATTAAAACTATATAAATGTTTACAGATTGTGAGCCCTACAACCTACTGCCACGTGAATGCTGCTGTGCCAATCCTTCGGCCGGGGTGGAGGAGCGGACCGGGGTGGAGGTCAGCTCCATCTTCAAAGTACAGCCGAAGAATTGGCACAGCAGCCTCCCGACTTTCACGGCAGTCCATCCAGTCCCTGATTGCTGTAGTGAAAGCAGATTGCGACCATGGGTGGGAAAAGGACGTCGAGGTGCTGGTGTTCCTTTACTGGCTGGCCCATGCAGCATTATACCGGGTAGCGTCACTCGTCTATGACATCCCGTAGTCTGCTGTGCACGACATTATGCACAGAATGAGCAAGGCAGTCATCGGCACTTTGAGACAGGTTATCGCTTTCCCCAGTGCAGATGACCAGGAGGCAGTGGGAGCAGGTTTTACCCAGCTGGCAGGGTCTCCAGCTGTCAGTGTAGTAGCTGGTGCAATAGATGGCTGTCACATCCGCATCAAACCACTAGCAAGTGACGTCCAGTGCTACTTCAACCAGAAAGCTGTTTAATTATTTTCAGCTGCAGGCCATCACTGACCACAAGGGGAAGTTCCTCGACATTTTTGTTGGGTATCTTGGGTCGGTGCACGATGCCCGGGTGCTGAAGAACAGCCCTGTGTGCACTGGCCGCCTGTTTCCATCTGCAGGATAGTGCATCCTTGGAGATGGTGGGTATCCTTGCCTCGTCTTGTAACCATGCCTTGAAAAAAACAAAACATATTGAATAATTTTAGTGATGCCCTCCAAATGAGATTGCTATTATCAAAGTCCCTTTAGATCTTTTTAGAAACCTGTGAAAGTTACCTTACTAAAGCTGCTAAAGTTCATTGTCTTTCCTCATGGTGACACCATAATAAAAATGTTTTAATACTTTTCCTTTTGGTAGTGCTTTAAGCTCTATTAT